>JAXCGZ010022678.1:0-107500 GCA_037179515.1 Halocaridina rubra | reverse complement strand
GTTTAGAATTGATAAATAACATAAAATAACTAAAATTCTTGGAATTCTTATAAAACTTTTCATGGACAAAATTTGGAAATTAAAGTGAATCTATATAGACAGTTACCTTAGGTCAATACTCATGGCTCAAAAGCACGTATCATGTCGCTGTTGTAGGGCTATTTATTCTGTTGGTATTTGAGTAAAAAGTTCAACAGCTACCTATTGAGAAAGTTTGACGGTAATGACAGCCTTTTTATCCTTTCCAGTGGGTGCAGTTTTTATAATACATGGTTAGCAGCAGAGTGTTAGTATGCTGTGTTAGTAATCTGTAAGTAATACAGAACATGTCTTAAGTCAATAATAGGACATTCCATTTTTTTTTTTTCCATCTTCGTTGTTGAAGGATCACCATCATAATTCAGTATGAAGATTAACAAGATATTAAATATTACATTTTCTTAGTAATGGTATTTTAAGCAAATATTACACATTTATATTATCAGTAGCTATATCTATGACTATTTGATATTTATTAATCACTAACTTTTTCCTCTATCTTTGACCTGTTGCAGCATGTTTGTGCTTATCAGTAGCCTTTATCAATGATTGGAGAAACTTTACATTTAATACTATGGCGGGTATCATAAGCACAGTTATCAGATCACCTACATTTGAACCCTTAAAATACAGTAGTGGAAATAGTGGTAAATATCTAACCAGAAAAGTGTTTTACAAGAAACTGTGATGAGTAATATATGTTACTTATTAACCAAGAAGACCTTTATAAAACCAGTGCTTCAAATGTTGTAATATGAATCATAATACTGTCTGATAAATCAGTGTTGCAAAGGACTTTCATTGTTTATACCCTTTGATGTGTGAAAACGAAAATGTTACACTTAATGTTAGCCTTAAACAAAAGAAAATGTAACCTGTTAAATTCTTGTCAATCTCATCTGATTTTACTTTGTGATGATCAGCTCTTTATTGTACGTGTGTGTCTGTTATTTCCCGGTTTTGCTACCGTTCCAGACCATTGCTTGGGGCCCTTGTTTTTTATTGTGATAGAGATATGTGTGTATGTCTCCTGGTAAAAGGATCATGTTACTGTACTCACCAGTACATGATATAGATAGAAAACCTAAGCATTTTCTTAGAGAGATTTTTATAGTTATGACTTTACATTGTTTGTAATGTAGGAATATCTTAATATCCTCATGCTTAACTTAGAGAGAGAAAGTGGATTTCTCTCTACTTAACTCAAATGAAAGTAAATGCAGATAGATCATTGGTTTGTTTACATATACTGTATAAGCAAATCTATTAGTGGAATATTTCCAATTCATTGGTGTTTCTATTTACAAACCTTTGAATATTATTCATGCATTATGTCCATACATCTGGGCAATATGTTCTTGTTTGCAATTATTATTTTTATTAATGCAGGTAGCACAAACATCACTTCCATTTTAAATAAAATGTATTATTAAAACTATTATAATGTACATACCAGGAAGATATTTAGGGTCTCCTAATACACATGAAGCATAACATAGCTCATTTATGAGTCTCAGTATTGCACCATATTGAACGACTATTTCCTAAGTATTATTTGAGTCATTCTTGTAATATAGTTAAATAACTGTATTTGATCACTTGAGTTAAGCCATAAGTACTTTCTTGGAATGTTCTAAAATATTATGACTTGCTTATGTACTCTAATGTAAACCCCCAGCATTAGTTTGGGATGGCAATTCTACTATGCGATATAAGTCTTTACCATGTACATTCCAAGCTTACAAGTTACAAAGTAAATATAGTTGATAAGCAATATGTCTTGTTTTATTCCATTTTTTTTTTTTATCCTATTTACAGTTCAAAACGTTTGTAAAAGAGTTGCTTGACTTCTGCTCTATCATTGAATATTATGGCAGCCTTTTGGATTGGATAATTGCCTCCTGGAATGAATGGTATATCGTATTACCTTAAAATTTGTGTTTCATGATTTCTTTATATAATTTGCCGATTTCATTTATTCGGAAATAAAAGTGCATAATTGATGTAATTTGTCACTACAGTTTTAATTAATCCAAAGGCAGAAGAATTGGGAAGTCAAGTTGTCATGGAATTCTATAAGAAATCACTCCTGTAAGTATTCTTACAGATAGAGATCAAATAGAAATACTTGGACTATGTGATACTTTCTTATACATATAAAGCAGAATGCTTAATTTTAGTTACATTCCTGTTTTGTGGTTTAGTACATTTATCATGTTACTTTTATACTGTATTGCAATACTTGTACAGAGGCGATATCAGTAAGTAAAAGGTCACAGTAATATATATCTGGTTGAAAGATTTGGAGTCTCACTGACTATTTTACCTACCCCATGAGGTCCACAGCAAGCAATTCCTCTCTATGAGATTCCAGCAGCTCTGTTATATCATCAAGCCCCACCTATAACATGAGCTCCTTACTCAGGGCAACAACATTATTGGTGATAGCCTCAACTGTCTCCTCAAAGCCACAGAAGTAATTCACAAACTGGGGACACAGTTTCTTCCATAACTCTTTCAAGTTCGTCTGCTGAACTTCCTCCCAAGAATCGGCAATATTTTTCACAGCCTGTAGAATTTTGTACATCTTCCAGAAGTCCTTGAGAGTCAGGTTCTTGTCTTTTTCTGTTGCCCTGAGAGCCATCGGGATTGTCCTACAGAGCTAGTAGTCCATGAAAGAGGCATTGACCCCCTGATCCATTGGCTGTAGCATTGAGGTGGTATTAGGTAGAAGGTGAACCACCTTTACATTAGAATGTAAGTCTAACATGAGAAGAGGGTGACCAGGGGCACTGTCCAGCACTAGCAACACCTTAAAGGTCAGACCCTTGGAAGCACAGTACCTCTCCACTTCCAGTACAAATACTTGCTGAGCCAGTCCTCAAATATCTAAACAGTTATCCAAGCCTTCTTGTTCGACTGGCAATAGACCCTTCCAATTGCCTTGGATTTTCTGCCAAGTAAGCCAACAAAGGCAAGGCTATGTTTGGTTTTGTATATTGTAAATAAATTAAATATAATCTTTCAGTATAACCAAATGCACAAACAAATAAATAATTAAAGCCATTAACTTTATATATGCAAAAAATACAGCTGTGCTACTACCTGTATATTCGTCCACTTCGCTCACAAACTGTTCAGCAAACGTAGTTTGAATGTACTGCTCCAGCTATGCGGTTCGAGTAATTGATTTATTAATTATTTATTTGCCTTTGTCATAAAGGCGGAACGTCGTAACTTGAAATGATGTAAATCGGGGACCCTCTGTTATATATATATATATATATATATATATATATATATATATATATATATATATATATATATATATATATATATATATATATATATATATATATATATATATATATATATATATATATATATATATATATATATATATATATATATATATATATAATATATATATATATATATATATATAACCTACTTATGAATAACCGACTTACAAACATTCATAGATACAACAAAAACCCATATATTAATGTATGTATTACTGCACTGTACTTTATTATTACTTTATTAAAATTCATTAGTACCGTATACTTTATGTTTTTCGTAGTAGTTAAGTGTCTTTAGCCTATATACTGTACAGTGCAGCATATGTATGTACTGTACAGTGCTTTTTTTTAACTAAGCACAACTTACAAACAATACTTATGAACAGTCTTATGGAACCAAACTCGTTCGAAAGTTGGGAGTGTGTGTGTGTTTATATATATGGCACTTTGAGCATACCCAACATGAAAATTTGCATAACTTCCTATTTGACTTCCGATGGAATGACTACTGCTTTCTGTCTCGCAACCCTGATAAGGTAGCCATAAAAGTTGCCGAGATCATGACCTCGGGATTGGAGGCATATATCCCCTCTTCTACAAAAATTTCTCTCTCCCTAAACCTTGGTTTTTCCATACCTGCTCCATGGCTATCCAGGCCAGGAATCGGGCACACTGATTTTACCAAGCCTCTCTTTCCAATTTAACTCGCTCTGCTCTTGTTGTAGCTAGGAATCACTGTACTGCTCAGATTTGAAGGTCCAAGGCTTCCTTTATAAGAAGGAAAGTTGATGACCTTAACTCCTCTCCCACTGACAAATGCTTCTGGTCCTTAGCCAAAAACGTCTGCAACTCAAGCTTTCTCCCCTCTCATTTGTTCTGATGGTTCTATAGCTTGCTCTCCCACTGACATAGCCACTCTCTTTGGCCCTCATTTTTCTGCTAACTCTTCTGTAAACGATTCCAGCACACCAGCCTCTCAGTCTTTACCCCTCTCTAACCCTATGCTCTCCCTTATCCTTTTTTCACACAAAGTTCATTGGGTTTTTATCTCACTAAAGACGAACAAGGCATCTGGTCCCGATAGTATCCCTGCAAGGTTCCTTAAGGAGTTTGCAGATGAAGTGGCTCCCGTACTTTGCCGTCTTTTTCGCCTCATTCTTTCAACCAGTATCTATCCTTTAACTTGGAAGCATGCTCTAGTTCAACCTATTCCTAAGAAGGGTGACCGCTGTATTCCTTCAAACTACCGACCTAACCTCCTCTATTACTATAGTTTTCGATACTTTGCTCAATGATCACTTCTTGAAATGCCTTGAATCTATTTCACTTATCTCCGATCACCAGTACGGCTTCCGCAAGGCAAGATCCACTGGTGACCTCCTGTCCTATCTTACTCATGTATGGTCATCTTCTCTTAGGAACTATGGGGAATCCTTTGCCGTCGCCCTTGATATCTCTAAGGCTTTTGACAGAGTCTGGCACAAGTCTCTGTTAGCCAAACTCCCTGCCTATGGCTTTACCCCTTCTTTCTGATCTCTGAATTCCAGTTTTCTTTCTGACCGTTTATATCTGTAGTTGCTGATGGTGCAACAACTACCCCTTTCTCTCTTACCAGTGGTGTTCCACAGGGCTCCGTTCTTTCACCTACTCTGTTCTTTCTCTTCATCAATGATCTTCTACAATCCCCATCTTCCTGTCTTCTTCATGCCTTTGCTGATGATTCTACCCATCACTTTTCCTCTGCCTTTTCTTCACAACCTTCATCTGCTACTAGTAATCAGTCTCGTATCACTCTTTTTTCTACTCTCAACTCCGATTTGCAGAGGGTATCTGAGTGGGGCACTCAAAATTTTTTTAAATTCAATGCCTCCAATACAGTTTCTGGCTATCTTTATCTTCTCCTCCTGATAACCCTATTGTCTTTAAAACTAACGAAATTAACCCTTTTAATTCTATCAACATATTAGGAATCCATATAGCCTCTAACTTGTCTTGGAGGAATCACATAATAAAAATTTCTAAATCTTCATCCAAAAAATTGGGGTTTCTGTTTCGTTTCCATCATTACTTTTCCTCTTTACAGTTACTTAAAATCTATAAAGGTCTTATCCGTCCCTGCTTAGAATACTGCTCACATATCTGGGGTGCTCTTTATACACTTATCTTCTTGATAGGGTTGAATCTAAGGCAGTCAGACTCATAAATGATCCTTCTCTTCTAATCTGGATTTTCTCTCTCTTCACCGTAAGGTACCTTCCTTTTCGCTTTCCAATCACTACTACTTCCATTGCTGCTCTGATGAGTTGGCGGGTTGCATCCCTACCCCACAGCCGAGGCCGCGTAACACTCGCCAAGGGGCCTCATCTCACAGGCACTGTGTGGAGATTTGTATCTCGTGGATTGGTCAGTACAGCGATAGCGTCTTCCCATCTACCTCCAGACTCTGGGACTCTCTTCCTCCTTCTGTCTTTCCAAATTTTTATGACCCATCTTCCTTCAAAAAGTGGATCTATTTTCATTTCATGGCCTAATACTCCATATCTCTAGGTCTTCTGTACTTTTTTCTGTCTGTTGTTTTCTTTTGTGTAAGATTACCTCATCTCTGCCTTTTTCTTAACCTTTTTCTTTTCCTTCGTCTTGGTGTTTTCTCGTGTCCAGGCCTTTATTGATAAGGGCAGTTTTGCCTGTCCTGTTGTCACACTCATAAAAAAAACACACAGGGAACAGCCAGTAACTGTTTCACTTCCTAATGCTTTGCTTTTGCTGCTTTGAGAGCTTGTAGTATTACACTTCTTTTGTAGTTAACTCTCTACCATCCTTTGTCTCATAATTCTCTTGCACTACTCCTGTCATTCTTCTTATTATAAAGCTTCGAGTGGCAGCAGTGATTACCTAATTGTGATTACCTAATTGTGTTTACGGGAAAGGGCCCAAAGCTCGTATCATCCCGTCTCCTGATCGGTTCCATTTTATACTTATATAAGTTAATTCTTTCAGCAACCTGTCATTTCTTAATTCTCTTGCACCACTCCTGTCATTCTTATTAGAATGCTTTGAGTGGCTGCACTGTAGTTTCTTTGTAGTTACTTATCTTTTAGAGAACTATTATTTCTTAATTTTTTCGATGTACTCTGCACATTCTTCTACATATGCTGCTTCAAGTACCCATTGTTTGCTATTATTATTATTATTATTATTATTCGACAAAGTGATGATTACAGACCTCAACTTTACTCCAAGTGTAGAATCAGAACCTATAAATGTTTCATGACCCAGTTCTTCATGAGTTTCATAATAATAATATTTTTTTATGCGTGGTTGATAATAAAGTCACAGGTAAAAATTCACAGGTTAGGTTAGGTTACGTTAGATTTTTGTACCTGACCTTTTCTGTGAATTATTTACCTATGACTTTTTTACCTGGATTAGTTACATATACCCGTTCCATATACTAGCCGTGAAATCAGTGTTGCCACTACTTCCTGAAATGTGCAGTGCTGATGTATAAACACGCATATTCACCCTTCTAAGGTATGTAAGGCTTCAGATTTGAGTTGAGCTAGATTAGTTGGGTTAGGTTAGATTAGGCTATATAAGTACTCGCTGCCGGCTACCAATTCTGGCTCCAACACAAAAAATAGTAATTTTCGATGAAAACGATAGTCAGACTATTTCAAAATACATTGAAACCAGAAAAAAAAATTGCTTAGTCCAAAAATAGAAAGGGTGAATAATAATAATAATAATAATAATAATAATAATAATAATAATATGGAGGATTGGAGGATTTCCACTATATTATTACCTCCGATCTTATACCCCCTAAATTTGGAAATCCTGACATGGCTTCGGGACAGGTACACAAACGATCTCGAGATAGTTTCCTCTTCTACAAATAACATCATAATTAATATCACATGCATATTGTCATATAATGTGTTATTAAAGGACATTAAATAATACCCAGCATAAAAGTCACGGCATTTATTTTACGTAACTGCAGAATGAATCCAAACAACAACAGTTCCAAACCAAATAATAATAAGCAACTTAATAAGTATAAGTACTTAAATCAACGCAATATAGCAAAATCATATACTTTATATTGAAAACCAAAACTGTTTAAAGAAAATTTCCTGACTCACACCTCTGTGTAAAACGATTTATAATGTTAATAGCTTATCATCATTTTCCAAATAAACACTTTATAATTACAAATCTAAATTCCTACTCATATGTATAGGGGGTTCCCATAGAACATCGTTTCATATAACGTTTAAAATTTATTAATAAATAAATTTTTTTGCCTCCCTAGATGGTGGAGAAAATTCAAACTGTGAGCGCTAAACAGTTTGTGAGCTAAGCAGATGAATACACAATTAGCAGCACAGATGTATTCATATTTATCAAGTTAATGGCTTTATTTATTTATCTGTATTTATATTTGCTTATATTGAATGATTATATTGAATCAAAACACAAACACAGCTGTAAATACGATTTTATTAAAATTCACATACATACACTGCTAGCAGCACAGCTGTATTTAACACAAACAAACACATATCTGTAACTATGATTTTATTTGAAATACACACAAATACACAGCTCGCAGCACAGCTGTATATGTATTAATCAAGTTAATGGCTTTATTTATTTATGTATTTGGTTATGTGGGAGAGTTCTGTTCTATTAAGGGGACTCAGTTTCTGAACTCGGTTAGGAGTTCACAGACATCTAAGATCCTTTTTTTTTTTATTGCACAACTCCCCAAATACCTCTACTTGGATAATGAAACTCAGAATTCAACTTTACTTTTTACTTTTTTACTTTTTGTGGTTTATACCCTCCTGTAGAAGGGTTCGCCCCCTCTCTGGCGGGTCTTAAGTTTATTTAAATTTTCTTTTCTTTTTTTACTTTTTATTTATCTCTCTCATACCTTGAAGGGCTCATTTATAGTAAAGAGTTCGATATCTTAGCATTTTTCAAATAAGTATGTTTTCAGTTTTTTCTTAAATTGCACCTCATCACCGTCTCTGAGTAGCGCTGATAATTCGTTATATAATCTTGGAGCACTATACTGATGGGTTCTACTACCAATATTTCGATTAGATCTTGGTTCATGCAGTCTATACATGTCATTTGCATGTCTCACTGTGATGTTTGTTCCAAGTTTAAAAGGGACTAAATACTCACATAAGTATTTCGGTTCTCCGGTCTTTAATGTTTTGTAGGTTAGCAAACAGATTTTGTATGCAATTCTTGCTTTTATCGGCAGCCAATGCAGTTTAATCAGTGTCGGTGTAATTCTTTGATGTCGCTGTGTGCCTTTTATTAATCTTGCTGCTTTCTTTTGAATGATCTGAAGTTTTTTTTAATAAATTGTTTGGCAAACCATACTAAAGGGAATTGCAATAATCCAAGCTAGATATAATATGGTTATGAACTAGCGTATTTAGGGTATCTTCATTTAAATACTTTTTGATAAATGCAATATTTCTAAGATGATAATTACATGTTTTTACTATAATCAATATCTGATTTTTCATAGTTTAAGTATTGTCAATAAAAACACCCAAGTTTCGCACGACTGGTACCAGTTTGATTTTGGATGCTCCAATCTGCATATATTCTAATTGTGCAAAGTTTTTCAAGGTATATTCTGTCCCTAATAACATGCATTCAGTTTTATCATCATTCAGTTTCAATTTCTTCTTTATGTCAACCATTATTTCATCAATTTTATTAGTAGTGTTCTGAATAGTTGTTATCGCAAAATAGTATTGAGTATCATCAGCATACAAGTTAAATCCAACATTGTTTTTTTAGAATCTACGATAACTCAACTGTATAGATATTAGATAATGTGGGACCCAAGACACTACACTGTGGTACCCCCTTATTTATATCCATTATATTAGATTTTGCATTCGATATTGTAACTACAGCTTTTCTATTTTGTAAAAAGCTTTCAAGCCATTTATATGCATTTTCATCTATGCCAATAGATTTCAAGTTTCTAAGAAGATACTCATAGACAATTATATCGAATGCAGCACTGAGGTCAAGCATGATCAATATTCCACACTTTCCATCGTCAACCATAGTAATCATATCATTAATAATAGAGCAAACAGTTGTTTCTGTTGAGTGATTTTCTCTGTAAGCTGATTGATTTTCTGGTATGATATTGATGTCTCAAAGGTGAATCCTTAATTGATCATTAATTACAGTTTCAATAATTTTTGATAAATATGACAAGTTTGATATCGGCCTGAAAGAGCCTAAGTCATTATGATCACCTTTTCCTTTATAGGTTGGTTTAATGCATCCTAATTTTGCACTTCTCGGAAATTTAGATTGTCTTATACTCATGTTTACAATTTTGAGGTAGAAATCATATATTAAGCTTATATTTGGAGCATCATTAATATCTTTTATCGGGAATGGGTCATTCTCACAATATGTACACTTTACTCTACCAATTACTTTTTTTGAGATCATCCATGTTTAATTCCTTGAATTTATTTAGCTTTTTATATTCCGATTGTGGCATAAATGATGTATCTATAAAATTTATATCAGTAAAACTTCTATAAATCATTTCTGTTTTATTATCAAAATATAAAGCAAAAATATTTGCCAATTCATTTGGGCTATTAAAGTTATTTGGCAGAACTTTTTCTTGTTTTATGCCTAATAAAATCCTCTAAAGTCTTATGCATCCGTTTTGTATCCTTATTTTTCGACTCTTTGTTGTAGTATGTTCTTTTGTTTTTTTCAGCCAAACTATTATATTCATTTCTTGTTTTAATGTATAGTTCTCTTGTTTCCCTTGTTTTAGCTCTTTTCCACTTATCTTCCATGTTACGTCTCTTTCTTTTTGCTATAAGTAACTCTTTATTAAACCACATAGCCTTGTCCTTAATTATTATTTGCTTTTCAATTTTGGGGCATTTCTCAGTATAAGTTTCAGAGCACAGTATAATACTTTTATGAACATAGCAGTCTACACAGGACTTACTTTGTATATCAAATAGACAATCACAGCTTATGTTTTCATTATTAATTTTCATTATACAGTCATCAATAAATTCCCTTGCAACAAATCTAGATTTATCTCTATAAATAATTTTTGTTCATATAGATTTTGATTTCTCGAAATCAACACAAAAAGTAATTAATTTATGCACTGGTGAGACTGAAAAATCAGGCTCCACTTCAAGTGTTTTTATTAGGTTAGGATCTTTATAATGTCTTACCAAGTCTAGTATATGATCATGTATTGTTGTAGGGTCTATCACACTGTTCATTAAGTTGTGTGTTTCAAGAAGTTCAATAAATTCTTTTTCATTACTCCTGACCTCATCTAGTCCTAAATTAAAGTCACCACAAATGAATGTTGTTCTCAGATCATTTATTGTATCTAATAGGTTCTCAAATTCTTCAAGAAATTTCTTTTCACTTCTATTAGGTGGTTTATAAATCGCAATTATTCGTACGAGTTTATTATTGAATGATACTTCTAAATCTTATGTACTCAAAAGTTTCAAAATATAATTGATTTTTTATGATTATTTTAGAAAAAGACTTAGAAATCAAGATACCCACTCCACCATCTATTCTATCCTTTCTGGGTAACTGATTAAAATTATGTGTTGCTGGCTTCATTTCTTTCATTTTTGAGTTATCCCTCACATCACCCCATAGCCAAGTTTCAATCAAAATACATATTTCTAGTTTAAGTTCATTTATCAGGTTTCTTATTTTAATAGTTTTATTGCCCACTGACTGAATATTTATTAGACTACATGACATATTATTAGTTTTCCTAGATGCCATCATCAGTTTTGTTTTTTATTCTTGACAGTTCATCGTTATAAATTGGACAATTCATTTCATTTGTCCTGTGCTTAGTGTCATTCATTCCCTTTTTTTTTTTTTTTGTACAATTTGTGTATTTTTCCACTGTGGTTTCTTGATATGCTTTAAGTTTATGATCTCTTCCACTTTTTGCACATACCTGGTTTTTATCGTATCCATTTGCTCTATGTCCAAATTCTTGGCACTTGAAACACTTTGTAGGTGTCAAATACTTTACTTCTTCCATACATTGTATACAACACATCATCACGAATAAAGATTTGTTTCCTTATATCTGGGCTGCATTTTATGATAAGATGATATCTATCATCTTGTTTGGCATTCAATATCTTGACAATTTTAAAATCATCATCTTCTTTAAAAAGTGTTTGAATGCATGAATTCTTCATGACTATGTTGTCTACAATATCTTCTTTGGAAACGTTACATACCTTAATTTTTGGCTTAAGCTTATTCTTTTCATTTATTGAGATGTTAGTCTCTTTCTTGTAGTCGTCAAATTCTTTCTTAGCATCCTCCAATTTTTCTTTGTCTATAAAATTTACAATCAAGTGACCATCCTTTGATTCTTTCACTTCATCAACTTGTGTTTTTATCATCATTATCTTCTTTTTGTTTTCTGCTGCCTTTACTTTCTCATCCGTAGATTTTATCACAAGCGTCTTCTTAGTTTTCAATTTCTCTGAGTAAGTTTTCATTTTCTTATCTTCATCAGATTTCTCGTCACTTGAGTTGTTGTTGCTAACTCTCATATCGATTTCTAATATGTGTTGTTTTAATTCTTCATTCTGTTGACATGGGCTTTCCATTTGTTTAAATAGGCTTTCTATGAAATTCTGTTGCTGTTGCATTTGATCCATTACTTGTTGTAATGATTCAGCATTTGCATTGCAATATTCTCCTTGTACACCTTTCATTGATTTGTTTCTCTCACATCCAAAACATTTGTACATAATCCTTTTGCTGTTGATAACATTGTTGACAACATTCGTGCCCAAATTCCCCAAACAAGAACACAATTCCTCATAATGATACCACTTCTCACAAAAGTCACAGATAATACCCTTATAAACAACTGTTCTGCAAAGCCCACATAGTACAGCATCAGCAGAATCTGCTGACTTTCAAGTAAAGGATTAGCCGTTGCCATTTTTATATTTTCTCTTGTTTTTATTTCACTTTTTCCTTTTAACTCTTTTTCAGTTTTATACTCTATACAAGTAGATACAAGTTCATCATACAAAAATCAATGCTAATTTGTTTCCTTTTTGTTTGCTTCTTATCTTTTCTTTTAAATGTTTTCATGTTTTCCACCACCACAGGGGTGGTGGTTTTAAGCAACCACTACAACTGATCTTTCACTCTATTTCAGTTAATGATATCACTAATTAACCCTAATGCAATTATTTTCACTTTAGTCAATACTTATAATCACTCTATTGCATTTTTTCAGAACTTATTTTGTCCAAAGTTAATAAATATCACTAGAATCACGAGCTCCTTTATAGGTGCGTCCACTCTCAGACATAAAAAAATATTAAAAGATTTAATATTATGGAATGCAGCCGCTAATCCCGGGATGGTGGTGAGTATGTGTTTGATTACCGGCACCACATACGGATGCCAAGACTTGGGCCTCAAATCAAAGGAGACCACCTCTGTCACACAGGCAATGTAGAATGAAGGACTCTGCAATTACAGAAACAGAAATGACACACCATTAATGATGGGAGAGATTGAAGGCTCAAGCACACAAATAGTGGGTTTCCAATTATAAATCTACTAGATAAATGTGTAATCGCTTAATCACAGTTGACAAGAAAGGTTTATGCAACCAAAAGGCATAAACAAATTATTAACTGTTTGCAAGCATTGGCATAAAACACTTTATTGACAATGATAGAAAAGGATGAAATGAAATTATAATTTGTTAGGAGAAGAGATAGAATTTCCATGTAGCAATGAGCAATCTTCTGAGGGCGAAATCTTTACCTGAACAATGAAAATGAAAGACCTTTCTTATCAATGTATATCCATGCAATTTTTATGTCAAGGAATTAAATTTGGCAAATAAGATTTCAGTAGGGTACTAAACAAAAGTTCATTTTTATGGGAATGGAACTGAGCAAAAATTACTTAAGGATTTTTACCAGTAGTAACATTAAATGCAATGTTGCTTGGCCAATGAGCATTACAATACACTTCTCTCACCTTGTTTGTGCCAGATGAATTCCTGGAAAGACACTTTTGGAAATTTTCAGCCACGTCGTGCAGTTTGGGAGTGAGTTGGACTGGCAAGATATAAAATATTGACAGTCCGTTGTCTGTTCGTCATCAGAGAGCGATAAGGGTTGGTTTCTCTGAGCAGGTCTTTTCTGACAATGGAAGTCAATTTACAAGTAGGCACTTTGAGGCTTTCTGTAACCTCTTAGAAATGAAGCACATTCGTACAAGTGTCTATCATGCCCAATCTAATGGGGCATGTGAACACTATAATGGGACATTGAAGCGATGTTTGTGCATGCTAGTAATAGATATACCCAGGCAGTAGAAAAAGTATGTCCCCGCTGCACTTTTCTCCTTTAGAGAGACGCCCCACGACACTACTGGATGCTTGCCTTTCGAGTTGATTTATGGTCATAAGGCAAGAGGCCAATTAGAATTCTTGGCAGAATGTTGGGACTCACCTACCATCAAGGAGGGTGATAGGGACGTCCATGAGTATATTTTGAAGTTTTTGTCCCATCTCAAAAAGGCCTGGAAAGCTGCACAATTAGCCATTAAAGGTCACCAGCAGATTTCCAAGCTCCTCTTTGACAAGTGTGCCTGGCGTCATGCCCTGACACCTGGAGATCGAGCTCTGTTACTTCTTCCAACAGATACTCGCAAGCTAATGCTACGCTGGAAAGGACCGTACACTGTGATACATCGTGTGACCCCCAGCAATTACATGTTAAATGTTGATGGCAATAACTGGAAATACCACATTAACCAGCTGAAGCTGTATTGTGAGGACCCAGAGGCCCACAGGGTTCCTGCGCTGGCACTCTCAACAACCCCTAGTACCTCCGAGGCTGCAGCAAGATAGGTACTCCATTATAGCCACCCCTTACCTCCTATATTGGAGTAGTCCTTCCTTGCGGTGGAGACAAATTTACGGGAGTAGAGTTTTTCAGAAAAAGCCCCTCTGGCCACAGCCACCGCCCTCTCCATTGAAGATGTAACCTTAACTTTTGATGACGGTAAGGATCATGCCATTCCCACACACCGAAAGGAAAGTGTGAGTACTTGCATTATTAACTCCAGACTGCAACCGAGCCAACAGGAACAGCTGAACAAGCTATTAAAGGACTACAAGAACGTCTTCAACAACCTCCAAGGCACTACTGCTACCCATAAGCATCATGTCAGATTGACTGACCCAGAGCCATTTTGACATTCCTATGGCCTTCCCCACTAGCTGTTCATACAGATGAAAGAAGATCTTGACACTCGGGTTCATCTCGGAATAGCTGAAAAGAGCATTTTGCCTTGGTGTTTGCCGTTACTGGCAGTGGGTAAGTGAGATGGCAGTCACAGGTTCAGCCTTGACTGTTGTAAGCTTAACTCCCGTACCATCTTTGATGTAGAGCCCATTGCTGATGACGAGCATATTTTCTCTTTACTCTCCCGAGCCCACTACCTGTCCAAATTTGATCTGGCCAATGGATTTTGGCAAGTACCGCTGAATGAGACTACCAAGCCTTTAACAACCTTTTCCACAAGATACAGTCTGTACCAGTTCAGGGTCATTCCTTTTGGTATGGTGAATACCCCCACCTGCTTCAGCCGACTCATGAGGGCAGTATTGCAGGACCTCAACAATGTTTCATGATTCATAGACGACATCCTGATGCATTCTCAGGATTGGTCATCGCACCTCGCGACTTTTCACAGAGGTCTTGCTCGAGATTGGTTCCACACAGTTGCAGTATCTTGGCCACTTGGTCGGAGAAGGAGTTATGTCCCCTTTACAGGACAAGGTGCAAACTATTAAGGACATGGAGAAACCTGCTACTGTCACTCAACTGAGATCATTCCTGGGTAGTGTCGGCTTCTACAAAGAGTTCATGCCACACTTTAATACTATCGCTGCCCCTTTGCAGCAAATGACCTCCTCAAAGCGAGGAAAAATCTCTCCTGTCCAATGGACAGACGAGGCAGAGAGAGCATTTTTCAAGCTCAAAGAAGCATTGGCAGGTGAGCCCGTATTACAACTGGTAAACCCCGATTTTCCCTTTATCTTGCAGACCAACGCCTCAGACGAAGGCCTAGGTGCAGTGCTCTTGCAAGCCCGGTCGGACAACTCAACAGAAGTAGCTCCAGTGCGATATGCAAGCCACATGCTTTGCCCTGCAGAGCATAATTACTCCACCATGGAGAAGGAAGCTCTGGCCGCATATTGTGCCATAAAGAAATTTGAAGTTCATCTGTGTGACAGAGTGTTTTGCTCAAAGTCACCAGAGACTGTTAGATGCCTTATTAAATAAATTAGTAACTTAACTGTTAGTTTCTAACTAAAAAAATATTTCCCACTTCTTGACTTTTGCAGATTATGATTATTTGCAATTTATATTTTAGCTTATAGCTAATTTTAAATATACCTTATTTACTCTTCTTGTACGTGTAAAGTATAGTCCCGATATAAAGGCTGCTCCTATTTTCCGTCTGCTACAAGCCAAAAACATTCTGGAGATTGTTTACCAGTAACCTAACTTTTCATTATTATTCTCGTTTTATTTTATTTGCTGTGGGGGGGGGGTTTTACAGAATGATGCTAGAGTGTTGTTAAGATTCTGTTTTACTAAGGGGACTCAAAGTACCGAGCTCGGTTAAGAGCTCACAAACAGACAGGACAGATATTTGTACTTGAACACCCCATTTTTATTACCATTAGTCGGTTAAATGAAACTCAGAATTCAACTTTCTTTTAATTTTGGAAATGCAATGACATTAAAAGAATTGAATTAAATTTCTCAAATTAAATTTTATGAAATGCTGCCTCGAATCCCGGAGGAGGTGAGTATGAGTTCGTTTCCCGGCACCACGGACGTATGCCAAGACTTTGGCCTCAACTCGATGATTACCTCTGTCACACAGGCAGAGTAGAATACAGGACACTGCAATTTCAGAAACAGAAATGACACACTGTTTATAATGGGAAACTGAAAGCATGAGCACACATATAATGAGTTTCCAATGTCATTCTACTGGATGAATATATATAGGTTATTCACAGCTAACCAGAAATATTTATGCTACCATAATAGCATACAAAACATTAATTCTTTACTGGTTTTAAAGAAAATAATATATTCACAATAAATGAAGAATAAGCAAATCAAATACAGTACTGTATGTATTCCTTAAATTGTGGGCAACCACAAAAGTTGCAATGCTTATTACTGATATGCAATTAATATGGTAAAACACTCTATTTAAGATAAAGGAAGAATCTACGAGATAAATACAGTATTCATTCACTCTTAGTTATCAAGAACTTTGCAATTAAAAAAAGGGTGCAAAACCACCTTTTGAGGTATTTGCAACTTATAACTCAAAACACTTTATCCCCAACATATGAAGAATTAGCAAGATAAATACGGTATGCATTCATTAAATTGTGGTTAACAAGAAATATTTGCATAGCCAACTGGGAAAAATTACCTTTTGAATATTTGCAATTTGGCTTTTTGGCAAATAGCTTTATTGACGAGTTTTTGAAGTAAAAACACTTTATTTACGATGATAGAAAGGGGTGAAATGAAATTAGAATTTATTAGGAAGAGAGATAGATTTTTACGGGCTCATAACTAGTCTTCAGAGGATGAGATTTTCGTTTATCACATTCAGTGAAAAGAAACTTCTCAGCAATATATATCAGCTGTAATTTACAGGTTAAGGAATTAACTTTGGCATGTGAGATTCCAGTGTGGTAATCTACAAAATTTCGTGTGACTGGGAATGGAATCTGAGAATAGAAATCCATAAGATTTATCCAGTAACGAATGTAACTAATTCTCGAAAATAAACCAATTTGCTTGACCCACGAGCTTTACCATACACTATCCCTCACCTTGTTGTGCTAGATGAATTCCTTGTTGTGCTAGATGAATTCCTGTGAAGATGCCACGTAATTGGAATTTGAAAATAAACTTGGACTACCCAGGCGAGATGTTGCCTCTGGGCAGTCTCGGCGCCAAAAGAGAGCGTCTCCTCGTTGTGCTTCGTGACGTCATCTGTAGGAGACATTCCTAGAGCAGCAATTGGCTCTGATTTCATTTTAAGGACTATTTTAGTGGTGGTCCCTGGCAGGCAATTATAGCAGAGATGCAAGGGAGAGACAGTATTTTTAGGTGCAACAAGTGGAAGCAAATAAAATAAAACGAGAATAATAATGAAAAGTTAGGTTACTGGTTATTCTTTTCTTAATTTTCTTAGCTCGTTACAGACAGAAAAATAGGAGCAGCCTTTATATTGGGGCTATACTTCTACACGTACAAGAAGAGTAAATAAGCTATTTTTACAATTAGCTATAAGCTAAAATACAAATTGCAAATAATCATAATCTGCGAAAGTCAAGAAGTGGGAATTATTTTATTAGTTAGAAAATAACAGTTATGTTAAAGGGAATTAATTTTTTTAGTTAGAAAATAACAGTTATGTTACTAATTTATTTGTTAAGGCATCTAACAGCCTCTGTTGACATTGAGCGAAACACTCTGTCACAAAGGCCCTTTCTAGAGAATATTGATTTAGCAAAATTCTACTACAGAAGGCGAAAAAAGAACAGAGGAAGTTACGGTGACTTCAGTGTTATTATGAGGGATGAGATATCCTTCTCATGGAAAAGAACAAATGAATAATAAGAATGGGATCCACCACTGGAACATATCATACTATTAGTAAAAGTAAACAAGTCTTGTAAACAAAACATTAAATGACATGCAAAACATAAAAGAAATGTGATCAAATTCAAATTTCAAGAAAATTAAATCACAATTAGATATCAGTGAATATCAATATTTAAGTTTATGAATGCTTCACATGCAAGAAGGCAATAATATAATATACAAAATAAAATACAGTATACGCAAATTAAACATTTGAACCACGTCGTCATTAACATTGGCGACTGGATTTAAAACATTCAGCTATTCAGCACTAAACTAAAATGTTTCTGCCATGTTCTGGCTTTCAAAGTCCCACAAAGGGAAATATAAAACTACGATCAAAAAATTATTCTTCATCTTTTTCGTTTTCCATTAGGAATAACGTTTGTACGCTAAAGTAAACAAGTACACGTACAGTATTAAAGACATAAAAGATAAACATAAAAATAAACAACACATTAGAGAAGTAATCTTTACTGACTAGCCAAATTTAGGCTAACAGCACCAGCTTCCTCATTTGAGGGTAACGACCGTCGACTTAGTAGATCAGCAAGGTCATTGTCCTTGCCATGAACATGTTGGGCAGTGAATTTGAAAAGATTCAGGTAAAGTGCCCACCTTTTCAGACGAGGATTTAGCTTGTCTGCAGTCTGTAAATATAGGAGAGGTCGGTGGTCGGTTCTCAGTGTAAAATGTTGGCCATACAGATGGACTTCAAATTTCTTTATGGCCCAATATGCAGCTAGAGCTTCCTTCTCCACAGTGGAGTAATTTCGCTCTGCAGGGCGAAGCCTGCGGCTTGCATATCGCACTGGAGCTACTTCTGCTGAGTTGTCTGATCGGGCTTGCAAGAGCACGGCACCCAGGCCTTCGTCTGAGGCGTCGGTCTGCAAGATAAATGGAAAATCAGGGTTTACCAGTTGTAATACTGGCTCACCTGCCAATGCTTCTCGGAGCTTGAAAAATGCTCTCTCCGCTTCATCTGTCCATTTGACAGGGGAGGATTTACTTTGCTTCGAGGAGGTCAGTTGCTGCAAAGGGGCAGCGATAGTATTAAAGTGTGGAATGAACCGTTGGTAGTAGCCGACACTACCCAGGAATGATCTCAGTTGAGTGACAGTAGCAGGTTTCTCCATATCCTTAATAGCTTGTACCCTGTCATGTATAGGGGACATAACTCCTTCTCCAACCACGTGGCCGAGATACTGCAATTGTGTGAAACCAATCTCACATTTGGAAGGCTTTAAGTGAAGTCCATGCTGGTTCAGACGAGTGAGAACTCTGCGGAGAGTCTCGAGGTGCGATGACCAATCCTGAGAATGCACCAGGATGTCGTCTATAAAGCATGAAACATTGTCGAGATCCTGTAGTACTATCCTCATGAGTCTGCTGAAGCAGCCAGGGGCATTTACCATACCAAAAGGCATGACCCTGAACTGATATAGACCATATCTTGTGGAAAAAGCTGTAAGAGGCTTGGTAGTCTCGCTCAACGGGACTTGCCAAAATCCACTGGCCAGATCCAACTTGGACAGGTAACGGGCTTGAGAAAGCAACGAGAAAATATGCTCGGCGTCAGCAATGGGCTCTCCATCAAAGATGGTACGGGAGTTAAGCTTACGACAGTCAAGGCAGAACCTGTGACTGCCATCTCGCTTACGCACTGCCAGTAACGGCGAACACCAAGGCGAAATGCTCTTTTCAACTATTCCGAGGCGGACCCAAGTGTCAAGATCTTCCTTCAGCCGTAAGGACAGCTGGTGGGGAAGACCATAGGAATGCCGAAATGGCTCTGGGTCAGTCAGTCTGACATGATGCTCAAGGGTAGTGGTAATGCCTGGGAGGTCGTTGAAGACGTTCTCATAGTCCTCAAATAGCTTGTTCAGCTGTTCCCGTTGACTCGGTTGCAGTCTGGAGTTAATAATACAATTACTCACACTTTCTTTTCGGTGTGTGGGAATGGCAGGATCCTTACCATCATCAAAAGCTAAGCTTATGTCTTCAATTGCAAGGGCGGTGGCTGCGGCCAGAGGGGCTTCTTCAGAAAAACTCCACTCCCGTAAGTCTGTCTCCACTGCAAGGGTGGAGTATTCCAATATAGGAAGTAAGGGGTGGCTATAATGGAGCACCTGTGTTGCTGCAGCCTCGGAGGTTCTGTTGATGCTTGAGGCATCTATAGGGGTTGCTGGGAGCGCCAGCGCAGGATCCCTGTGGGCCTCCGGGTCCTCACAATAAAGCTTCAGCTGGTTAATGTGGTATTTCCGGTTAATGCCATCAACATTTAGCACATAATTGTCAGGGGTCACCCGGTGTACCACAGTGTACGGTCCTTTCCAGCGTAGCATTAGCTTGCGGGTATCTGTTGGAAGAAGTAACAGAGCTCGATCTCCGGGTGTCAGGGCACGACGCCGCGCACGCTTGTCAAAGAGGAGCTTGGCAGTCTGCTGGTGACCCTTAATGGCTAATTGTGCAGTTTTCCATGCCTTTTTGAGGTGAGACGAAAACTTCAAAATATACTCATGAACGTCCCTATCGTCATCTTCGATGGTAGGTGAATCCCAACATTCTGCCAAGAATTCTACTGGGCCTCTGACCTTATGACCATAAATCATCTCGAAAGGCGAGTATCCAGTAGTGTCGTGGGGCGTGTCTCTGAAGGAGAAAAGTGCAGCAGGGACGTACTTGTCCCACTGCCTAGGCATATCTATCACTAGCTTGCGCAAACATCGCTTCAATGTCCCGTTATAGCGTTCGCATGCTCCATTTGATTGGGCATGATAGACACTCGTACGAATGTGCTTGATTTCTAAAAGGTTACAGAAAGCCTCAAAGTGCCTACTTGTAAACTGACTTCCATTGTCAGAAGTGACCTGCTCAGGAAAGCCAACCCTGGAGCACATTTCAAATAGGGCTTGAGCGACTGCTTCAGTTGTGATAGAAGACAGTGGCACTGCATCTGGGTACCTTGTTGCCAGGTCAGCATATACCAGGAGGAATTGTTTCCCCGTGGACAAAGTTGGATTAATAGGACCTAGTATGTCAACAGCGACATTGGAAATTGGCTCCATTGAGAGCTTAGTTATCCCCATGGGAACTTTCGGTACTGGTGCCGTTGAGGTGGATTGACAGACAGGGCAGGAGCCTACATATCTGTCTACCTCGGTGTACATGTTTGGCCATGCAAAAGCCTTCTGAAGGACATGCCGAGTTTTTGCTTTGCCTCTGTGTCCACTCAGAGGTAAATGGTGTGCCACATACATAGCCTGGCGGCGCAACGAAGCGGGCACCACCAACTGTTTAAAGGTGTGGCCACCTTTAGTCACATGCCTACGAAGTACTCCATCTTCAAGGGCATAAGTGATCTGGCCTCCTCCTCTCACTGTGAAGGTCCTTCCCTCGGTGGCCTGCTGCATCCAGCGTTTGAGGCTGGGGCAGTCTTGCTGCAATTTGGCAAAGTCTGGACGGGACTTCAATGGCTCTAGAGGTGCATCATCTGGTAAAGGAGGGGGAAACTCTCCGCGTTCCACATTACGTGTACTGACTGCAGCAGACTCAACGGAGTCAGTCGGAGAATCGTCCATATTCTTGGCATCGATGCCAGGAGTTGCTGCTGAAATGGCTTCATGTGACTTCCCCTGAGGGAAGTTATAACGAGAAATGTCCTTATGGTAGAGGTCGGCCTGGAAAGTAGGAACTAGGTTCAGTGCACGACCCATCAAGACAGGGTACATAAGCTCAATCATTGCCACAGCTGGGGCTTTTCCCTTGTAGTATTTACAATCCAGGTTAATGACACAGCAGCGTCGTATTTGGGGTGTTCCTTCAGCAACCCGCACACGAACGACTTCGCCGGTATAATCTTCATCCCTGACGAATCTCTCGTCAACAAATATGCCATTGGCCCCTGTGTCGAGGGCTATCTCAACTTCCACACCATTTATAGTTCCTAGACATTTTGGGATCACCTGCGGATTACCCCATTCGGTGAGTTCCACATTGGCAAGTTTGTACGTAGGTTCCTCGGCGTTATCCCCAGTGGCCCTTTCTGGCCTTATTTCTACAGCATGGGCCATGTGCGTGGCCGGACGGCTTTGTGGGCCGCCGCTGTGTGAGGGAGCGTGGTGGCTCTTAGAGTTTTGCTGAAAACCCTGGGAAGGAGGAGCAGAGTAACGGCCTTTGCCTCTGAACTGCTGAGGCTTAGTTCTTACTGAGTTATCCTTCTTGAGTGTGGGTGCATTGCCGTAATAAGGCTTTGGAGTGTAAGGAAGATGTGCTGGACGATGTGAGTTCTGCGAGGGGCCCTTGTGCTTCCCGTTCCTATGATCTCCTTTCCGGTGAGAATCATGGCTTGCTGCGGGGGAGATACAACTCTGAGGACGAACCTTGGAATCGGCCCTCCTTGCCCTCAAAACATCACAGAGGCGTACTCCGGGCTGGTTGTGCTGGAGGTACTCGTCCACAGCAGCTAGACTTTTCTCGTAGTCGATCTCATCCTTAAGCTGAGTCCTTACATATGCAACAACATCTGGAGGAAGTTCATTGGCAATTGCATCAAACATCAAGAACGCATACAACTTCTCACGAGGACACTTTGCAACCCGTAACCAATCATTAAAGAGGCGAGCCTTGCGTTTGCCAAAGGTACTACAGTTCTCCTCCTTCAATGGGAAAGCAGAAAGATACCTAGCACGACACTCAGCTGGTGAAAGGTTCTGTGAGGCCAGGAGTGTGCTTTTAACTTTCTCATAGTCCCTCAGTTGCATTTGGTCGAGTTCACTGACCAGGGAGAGCAGACGGGGTGGCATGGAGGTTAGCAGCCAACGACTCTTCTCAAACTCTGTGCCTTCGTTAACTGCCGCAAGACTTTCGAAAGAGCGGATGTAAGAATCAAGCGGTTGCCCGCCGTCGTCCTCGTACTTTGGTATTGGGGAGGGCCTCTCCCGAGGCTGGTTCCCATTTCCGGTTGAAAGACCACTGTCTGGGATTCCCGCTTGAAGCCGAGCAAGCGCAAGCTCATGTTCACGTTGTGCTTGTGCCTCCTCACGTTGTGCTTTTGCTTCCTCACGTTGTGCTTGTGCCTCCTCACGTTGTGCTTGTGCCTCCTCACGTTTTGCTTGTGCCTCCTCACGTGCTTGTGCCTCCTCACGTTTTGCTTGTGCCTCCTCACGTGCTTGTGCCTCCAGCTTATCTCGGCGTTCAACCATCTTCTCATGAGCCCATTCGTAGAGCTTCTTCTCTGGGGAAAGACCGTATCTCTCACCCCTAGCAATCATTGTGTCTATGTAACGCTCCTCATCGAATGTTTGGATGGTTTCCATGTTTGTTTCCTGTGCCTGCCTGGTTGCCATGGTGGTTTCCTAAACAGTCAATAACGAAGTGCCAAAACAACCACACAGAAAAACAAATCTCTACAATACAGCAGTAGAAAAAAAAATGAAAGAACCACACAACACCACAGTTCAAACTTGAACGTAAAAGTGATCTCAAAATCTCACCATAAAAGTGACTCAAAATTCAATCAAGTGCAACAGCAGCAAAATGTTGCAAAACAGTGCATGAAACACTGGTAGTACGGAATGGCAGTCGTGCCTGCTTAACAGCAATATGTGGCAGTACCTGCGGTTATTGTGCAAATGAAAGGAATGAGCAACACAATCAAGTGCAACAGCAACAATATGTTGCAAAACAGTGTATGAAACACTGGTAATACAGAATGGCAGTCGTGCCTGCTTAACAGCAATACGTGGCAGTACCTGCGGTTATGGTGCAAATGAAAGGAATGAGTAACAACGAATTTTACCGACTAGCACCCAGTGCCTGAGAGTACAATCAAGTACAGTATAGCGGTCGTGCCTGCGTATGAGCGCATATATGGCAGTACCCACAAATAAAATGTCGTAAGTAATACGAACAAGTACAGTATCGCGGTCGTGCCTGCGTATGAGCGCGTATATGGCAGTACCCACAAATAAAATGTCGTAAGTAATACGAACAAGTACAGTATCGCGGTCGTGCCTGCGTATGAGCGCGTATATGGCAGTACCCACAAATAAAATGTCGTAAGTAATACGAACAAGTACAGTATCGCGGTCGTGCCTGCGTATGAGCGCGTATATGGCAGTACCCACAAATAAAATGTCGTAAGTAAAATTCTGGAGTGTTACCAAAAGGGCACAGATCCTATGCAAAATACACCAACGATAAGCTAACAGCTTACTAGGCAGCCAGATTACACATTTCTACTAGTAATGAGAAAATTTATTTTCATGTGACAACTCAGACACATGAAAGGCTTAGCCTAGGCTCGATAAATGACACCAAAGTTTTTCTTCCAATCTATAAGCAGTCAATGCTTGAATATAAAACACAATTATAAGCAAAAATACTTAATATGCTTTCTCCCAATTCCTAATTCCAAGGAAATATAAACAATTCCTAACAAGTATCACCCTTTAACGGATATATAAAACACGAATGCTTTAAAACTCAATCTTATCACGCAAATAAATGAAATTTTATATAACACGTCTTCTCGTCATGCAAAATTTCTAAAGTCTGTTACCACATAATCTCATGTAGATTTCCTGATATATTGTTTACCACATGGGAAACAAGAAAATATTAGTTACCATAATCAATATTGAAAACAAAGAAAAATTTCTTATCCGCAACGCTCGAGCGCGAAAATTTTCGTGTGCAGCTTATAATTCATTCATTTCAATAATCGAGCCAATGGTAATCGGGTTTCATGTGCAATGTTAAAAAGCAAAATAAAAATAAATTTATAAAATCAGTCTGTCTGTTCGAGTCCCTGTTCGGGCGCCAAATATGTGGGGGGGGTTTTACAGAATGATGCTAGAGTGTTGTTAAGATTCTGTTTTACTAAGGGGACTCAAAGTACCGAGCTCGGTTAAGAGCTCACAAACAGACAGGACAGATATTTGTACTTGAACACCCCATTTTTATTACCATTAGTCGGTTAAATGAAACTCAGAATTCAACTTTCTTTTAATTTTGGAAATGCAATGACATTAAAAGAATTGAATTAAATTTCTCAAATTAAATTTTATGAAATGCTGCCTCGAATCCCGGAGGAGGTGAGTATGAGTTCGTTTCCCGGCACCACGGACGTATGCCAAGACTTTGGCCTCAACTCGATGATTACCTCTGTCACACAGGCAGAGTAGAATACAGGACACTGCAATTTCAGAAACAGAAATGACACACTGTTTATAATGGGAAACTGAAAGCATGAGCACACATATAATGAGTTTCCAATGTCATTCTACTGGATGAATATATATAGGTTATTCACAGCTAACCAGAAATATTTATGCTACCATAATAGCATACAAAACATTAATTCTTTACTGGTTTTAAAGAAAATAATATATTCACAATAAATGAAGAATAAGCAAGACAAATACAGTACTGTATGTATTCCTTAAATTGTGGGCAACCACAAAAGTTGCAATGCTTATTACTGATATGCAATTAATATGGTAAAACACTCTATTTAGGGTAAAGGAAGAATCTACGAGATAAATACAGTATTCATTCACTTTTAGTTATCAAGAACTTTGCAATAAAAAAAAGGGTGCAAAACCACCTTTTGAGGTATTTGCAACTTATAACTCAAAACACTTTATCCCCAACATATGAAGAATTAGCAAGATAAATACGGTATGCATTCATTAAATTGTGGTTAACAAGAAATATTTGCATAGCCAACTGGGAAAAATTACCTTTTGAATATTTGCAATTTGGCTTTTTGGCAAATAGCTTTATTGACGAGTTTTTGAAGTAAAAACACTTTATTTACGATGATAGAAAGGGGTGAAATGAAATTAGAATTTATTAGGAAGAGAGATAGATTTTTACGGGCTCATAACTAGTCTTCAGAGGATGAGATTTTCGTTTATCACATTCAGTGAAAAGAAACTTCTCAGCAATATATATCAGCTGTAATTTACAGGTTAAGGAATTAACTTTGGCATGTGAGATTCCAGTGTGGTAATCTACAAAATTTCGTGTGACTGGGAATGGAATCTGAGAATAGAAATCCATAAGATTTATCCAGTAACGAATGTAACTAATTCTCGAAAATAAACCAATTTGCTTGACCCACGAGCTTTACCATACACTATCCCTCACCTTGTTGTGCTAGATGAATTCCTTGTTGTGCTAGATGAATTCCTGTGAAGATGCCACGTAATTGGAATTTGAAAATAAACTTGGACTACCCAGGCGAGATGTTGCCTCTGGGCAGTCTCGGCGCCAAAAGAGAGCGTCTCCTCGTTGTGCTTCGTGACGTCATCTGTAGGAGACATTCCTAGAGCAGTAATTGGCTCTGATTTCATTTTAAGGACTATTTTAGTGGTGGTCCCTGGCAGGCAATTATAGCAGAGATGCAAGGGAGAGACAGTATTTTTAGGTGCAACAAGTGGAAGCAAATAAAATAAAACGAGAATAATAATGAAAAGTTAGGTTACTGGTTATTCTTTTCTTAATTTTCTTGGCTCGTTACAGACAGAAAAATAGGAGCAGCCTTTATATTGGGGCTATACTTCTACACGTACAAGAAGAGTAAATAAGCTATTTTTACAATTAGCTATAAGCTAAAATACAAATTGCAAATAATCATAATCTGCGAAAGTCAAGAAGTGGGAATTATTTTATTAGTTAGAAAATAACAGTTATGTTAAAGGGAATTAATTTTTTTAGTTAGAAAATAACAGTTATGTTACTAATTTATTTGTTAAGGCATCTAACAGCCTCTGTTGACATTGAGCGAAACACTCTGTCACATTTGCTTCCACTTGTTGCACCTAAAAATACTGTCTCTCCCTTGCATCTCTGCTATAATTGCCTGCCAGGGACCACCACTAAAATAGTCCTTAAATTATATCAGAGCCAGTTACTGCTCTAGAAAATGTATCCTACAGATGAACTCACCAGGAGGGACAATGAGACGCCCTTTCTTTTGGCGCTCGAAACTTTGAAGAGACAACATCTCGCCTGAGCAGTCTAAGTTTATTTCAAACCTTATTTACGTGGCATCTTCACAGGAATTCATCTAGCACAACAAGGTGAGGGATAGTGTATGGTAAAGCTCGTGGGTCAAGCAAATTGGTTTATTTTCGAGAATTAGTTACATTCGTTACTGGCTAAATCTTACGGATTTTTATTCTCAGATTCCATTCCCATACACACGAAGTTTTGTAGATTACCAAACTGGAATCTCACATGCCAAAGTTAATTCCTTAACCTGTAAATTACAGCTGATTTACATTGCTAAGAAGTTTCTTTTCATTGAATGTGATAAACGAAAATCTCATCCTCTGAAGACTGGTTATGAGCCCGTAAAAATCTATCTCTTTTCCTAATAAATTCTAATTTCATTTCACCTCTTTCTATCATCGTAAATAAAGTGTTTTACGTCAAAAACTCGTCAATAAAGCTATTTGCTACACAAATTGAAAATAATTACTCATTTAGCTAAAGTGTTTTATGATATATACTGCAAATAATTAAAAGGTAATTTTACCCTGTTGGCTTTGCAAATATTTCCTGTTAACCACAATTTAATGAATGCATACTGTATTTATCTTGCTAATTCTTCATATGTTGGGGATAAAGTGTTTTGAGTTATAAGTTGCAAATACCTCAAAAGGTGGTTTTGCACCCTTTTTTTCATTGCAAAGTTCTTGATAACCAAAAGTGAATGAATACTGTATTTATCTCGTAGATTCTTCCTTTATCCTAAATAGAGTGTTTTACCATATTAATTGCAAATCAGTAATAAGCATTGCAACTTTTGTGGTTGCCCACAATTTAAGGAATACATACAGTACTGTATTTGTCTTGCTTATTCTACATTTATTGTGAATATACTGTTTTCCTTTAAAACCAGTAAAGAATTAATGGTTTTGTATGCTATTTTGGCAGCATAAATATTTCTGGTTAGCTGTGAATAACCAATATATTTTATCCAGTAGAATGACATTGGAAACTCATTATATGTGTGCTCATGCTTTCAGTTTCCCATTATAAACAGTGTGTCATTTCTGTTTCTGAAATTGCAGTGTCCTGTATTCTACTCTGCCTGTGTGACAGAGGTAATCATCGAGTTGAGGCCAAAGTCTTGGCATACGTCCGTGGTGCCGGGAAACGAAATCGTGCTCACCACCTCCGGGATTCGAGGCAGCATTTCATAAAATTTAATTTGAGAAAATTCAATTCTTTTAATGTCATTGCATTTCCAAAATTAAAAGAAAGTTGAATTCTGAGTTTCATTTAACCGACTAATGGTAATAGAGATGGGGTGTTCAAGTACAAATATCTGTCCTGTCTGTTTGTGAGCTCTTAACCGAGCTCGGTACTTTGAGTCCCCTTAGTAAAACAGAATCTTAACAACACTCTACCATCCTAACCCCCAACAAGATTGGCGCCCGAACAGGGACCCGAACAGACAGACTGATTTTATAAATTTATTTTTATTTTGCTTTTTAACATTGCACATGAAACCCGATTACCATCGGCTCGATTATTGAAATGAATGATATCTTAGGCTGCACACGAAAATTTTCGCGCTAGAGACATTGTGGATAAGAAATTTTTCTTTATTTTCAATATTAATTATGGTAACTAATATTTTCTTGTTTCCCATGTGGTAAACAATATTTCAGGAAATCTACATGAGATTATGTGGTAACAGACTTAAGAAATTTTGCATGACGAGAAGACGTGTTATTTAAAATTTCATTTATTTGCATGATAAGATTGAGTTTTAAAGCATTCGTGTTTTATATATCCGTTAAAGGGTGATACTTGTTAGGAATTGTTTATATTTCCTTGGGATTTAGGAATTGGGAGAAAGCATATTAAGTATTTTTGCTTATAATTGTGTTTTATATTCAAGCATTGACTGCTCATAGATTGGAAGAAAAATTTTGGTGTCATTTATCGAGCCTAGGCTAAGCCTTTCATGTGTCTGAGTTGTCACTTGAAAATAAATTTTCTCATTACTAGTAGAAATGTGTAATCTGGCTGCCTAGTAAGCTGTTAGCTTATCGTTGGTGTATTTTGCATAGGATCTGTGCCCTTTTAGTAACACTCCAGAATTTTACTTACGACATTTTATTTGTGGGTACTGCCATATACGCGCTCATACGCAGGCACGACCACTATACTGTACTTGTTCGTATTACATACGACATTTTATTTGTGGGTACTGCCATATACGCGCTCATACGCAGACACAACCGCTATACTGTACTTGTTTGTACTCTCAGGCACTGGGTGCTAGTCGGTAAAATTCGTTATTGCTCATTCCTTTCATTTGCACCATAACCGCAGGTACTGCCACATATTGCTGTTAAGCAGGCACGACTGCCATTCTGTATTACCAGTGTTTCATGCACTGTTTTGCAACATTTTGTTGCTGTTGCACTTGATTGTGTTACTCATTCCTTTCATTTGCACAATAACCACAGGTACTGCCACATATTGCTGCTAAGCAGGCACGACTGCCATTCTGTACTACCAGTGTTTCATGCACTGTCTTGCAACATTTTGTTGCTGTTGCATTTGATTGTGTTGCTCATTCCTTTCATTTGCACGATTACCGCAGGTACTGCCACGTATTGCTGTTAAGCAGGCACGACTGCCATTCTGTATTGCCAGTGTTTCATGCACTGTTTTGCAATATTTTGCTGCTGTTGCACTTGATTGAATTTTGAGTCACTTTTAGGGTGAGGTTTTGAGATCACTTTTACGTTTAAGTTTGAACTGTGGTGTTGAATTTTTTTTTTTCTCCTTGGTGTTGTGTGGTTCTTTCATTTTTTTTTCTACTACTGCATTGTAGAGATTTGTTTTTTTTTTGTGGTTGTTTTGGCACTTCATTATTGACTGTTTATGAAACAAACATGGAAACCGTCAAAACATTCGATGAGGAGCGTTACCTGGACACAATGATTGCTAGGGGTGAGAGATACGGTTTTTCCCCAAGACAGAAGCTCTTCGAATGGGCTCATGAGAAGATGGTTGAGCGCCGAGATAAGCTGGAGAAGAGAGCAAGTGATGAGGCACAAGCACAGCGTGAACATGAGCTTGCGCTTGCTCGGCTTCGAGCGGGAATCCCAGACAGTAGTCCTTTATCCGGAAATAGAGATTACAGGAACGGGAAGCACATGAGCCCCTCGAAGAACTTCAATCGTCCAGCTCATCCTCCTCACACTCCTAAGCCTTATTACGGCCATGCACCCACACTCAAGAAGGATGACCCGGTAAGACCTAAGCCTCAGCAGTTAAGAGGCAAAGGCCATTACTCTGCTCCACCTTCCCAGGGTTTTCAGCCAAACTCTAAGAGCCACCACGCTCCCTCACACAGCGGCGGCCCACATAGCCGTCTGGCCACTCACTCACCCATGTTGTGGAAACAGGGCCAGAAAGGGCCAATGAGGATAATGCCGAGGAACCACCACACAAACTTGCCAATGTGGAATTCATCGAACATGATGATCTGGAAATGATCCCAAAATGCCTAGAAATCATAAATGGTGTGGAAGCTGAGATAGCCCTTGACACTGGGGCCAATGGCATACTTGTTGACGAGAGATTCGTCAGGGATGAAGATTTTACCAGCAAAGTCGTTCGTGTGCAGGTTGCTGAAGGAACACCCCAAATACGACGCTGCTGTGTCATTAACCTGGATTGCAAATACTACAAGGGAAAAGCCCCAGATGTGGCAATGATTGAGCTTATGTACCCTGTCTTGATGGGTCGTGCACTGAACCTAGTTCCTACTTTCCAGGCCGACCTCTACCATAAGGACATTTCTCGTTATAACTTCCCTCGGTGGAAGTCACATGAAGCCATTTCAGCAGCAACTCCTGGCCTCGATGCCAAGAATATGGACGATTCTCCGACTGACTCCATTGAGTCTGCTGCAGTCAGTACACGTAATGTGGAACGCGGAGAGTTTCCCCCTCCTTTACCAGATGATGCACCTCTCGAGCCATTGAAGTCCCGTCCAGACTTTGCCAAATTGCAGCAAGACTGCCCCAGCCTCAAACGCTGGATGCAGCAGGCCACCGAGAGAAGGACCTTCACGGTGAGAGGAGGAGGCCAGATCACTTACGTCTTTGAAGATGGAGTACTTCGTAGGCATGTGACTAAAGATGGCCACACCTTTAAACAGTTGGTGGTGCCCGCTTTGTTGCGCCGCCAGGCTATGTATGTGGCACACCATTTACCTCTGAGTGGACACAGAGGCAAAGCAAAAACTCGGCACGTCCTTCAGAAGGCTTTTGCATGGCCAAACATGTACACCGAGGTAGACAGATATGTAGGCTCCTGCCCTGTCTGTCAATCCACCTCAATGGCACCAGTACCGAAAGTTCCCCTGGGGATAACTAAGCTCTCAATGGAGCCATTTTCCAAGGTCGCTATTGACATACTAGGTCCCATTAAGCCAGCTTCGTCCACGGGGAAACAATTCCTCCTGGTATATGTTGACCTAGCAACAAGGTACCCAGATGCAATGCCACTGTCTTCTATCACAACTGAAGCAGTCGCTCATGCCCTATTTGAAATCTGCTCCAGGGTTGGCTTTCCTGAGCAGGTCACTTCTGACAATGAAAGTCAATTTACAAGTAGGCACTTTGAGGCTTTCTGTAACCTTTTAGAAATGAAGCATATTCGTATGAGTGTCTATCATGCCCAATCAAATGGGGCATGCGAACGCTATAACGGGACATTGAAGCGATGTTTGCGCAAGCTAGTGATAGATATACCTAGGCAGTGGGACAAGTACGTCCCTGCTGCACTTTTCTCCTTCAGAGACACGTCCCACGACACTACTGGATACTCGCCTTTCGAGCTGATTTATGGTCATAAGGTCAGAGGCCCAGTAGAATTCTTGGCAGAATGTTGGGATTCACCTACCATCGAAGATGACGATAGGGACGTTCATGAGTATATTTTGAAGTTTTCATCTCACCTCAAAAAGGCTTGGAAAACTGCACAATTAGCCATTAAGGGTCACCAGCAGACTGCTAAGCTCCTCTTTGACAAGCGTGCGCGGCGTCGTGCCCTGACACCCAGAGATCGAGCTCTGTTACTTCTTCCAACAGATACCCGCAAGCTAATGCTACGCTGGAAAGGGCCGTACACTGTGGTACACCGGGTGACCCCTGACAATTATGTGCTAAATGTTGATGGCAATAACCGGAAATACCACATTAACCAGCTGAAGCTTTATTGTGAGGACCCGGAGGCCCACAGGGATCCTGCGCTGGCGCTCCCAGCAACCCCTATAGATGCCCTCAGCATCAACAGAAGCTCCGAGGCTGCAGCAACACAGGTGCTCCATTATAGCCACCCCTTACTTCCTATATTGGAATACTCCACCCTTGCAGTGGAGACAGACTTACGGGAGTGGAGTTTTTCGGAAGAAGCCCCTCTGGCCGCAGCCACCGCCCTTGCAATTGAAGACATAAGCTTAGCTTTTGATGATGGTAAGGATCCTGCCATTCCCACACACCGAAAAGAAAGTGTGAGTAATTGCATTATTAACTCCAGACTGCAACTGAGTCAACGGGAACAGCTGAACAAGCTATTAGAGGACTATGAAAACGTCTTAAACGACCTCCCAGGCATTACCACTACCCTTGAGCATCATGTCAGATTGACTGACCCAGAGCCATTTCGGCATTCCTATGGTCTTCCCCACCAGCTGTCCTTACGGCTGAAGGAAGATCTTGACACTTGGGTCCGCCTCGGAATAGTTGAAAAGAGCATTTCGCCTTGGTGTTCGCCGTTACTGGCAGTGCGTAAGCGAGATGGCAGTCACAGGTTCTGCCTTGACTGTCGTAAGCTTAATTCCCGTACCATCTTTGATGGAGAGCCCATTGCTGACGCCGAGCATATTTTCTCGTTGCTTTCCCAAGCCCGTTACCTGTCCAAGTTGGACTTGGCCAGTGGATTTTGGCAAGTCCCGTTGAGCGAGACTACCAAGCCTCTTACAGCTTTCTCCACAAGATATGGTCTATACCAGTTCAGGGTCATGCCTTTTGGTATGGTAAATACCCCTGGTTGCTTCAGCAGACTCATGAGGATAGTACTACAGGATCTCGACAATGTTTCATGCTTTATAGACGACATGCTGGTGCATTCTCAGGATTGGTCATCGCACCTCGAGACCCTCCGCAGAGTTCTCACTCGTCTGAACCAGCATGGACTTCATTTAAAGCCTTCCAAATGTGAGATTGGTTTCACACAATTGCAGTATCTCGGCCACGTGGTTGGAGAAGGAGTTATGTCCCCTTTACATGACAGGGTACAAGCTATTAAGGATATGGAGAACCTACTACTGTCACTCAACTGAGATCATTCCTGGGTAGTGTCGGCTACTACCAATGGTTCATTCCACACTTTATTACTATCGCTGCCCCTTTGCAGCAAATGACCTCCTCGAAGCAAAGTAAATCCTCCCCTGTCCAATGGACCGATGAAGTGGAGAGAGCATTTTTCAAGCTCCGAGAAGCATTGGCGGGTGAGCCAGTATTACAACTGGTAAACCCTGATTTTCCATTTATCTTGCAGACCGACGCCTCAGACGAAGGCCTGGGTGCCGTGCTCTTGCAAGCCCGATCAGACAACTCAGCAGAAGTAGCTCCAGTGCGATATGCAAGCCGCAGGCTTCGCCCTGCAGAGTGAAATTACTCCACCGTGGAGAAGGAAGCACTAGCTGCATATTGGGCCATAAAGAAATTTGAATTCCATCTGTATGGCCAACATTTTACACTGAGAACCGACCACCGACCTCTCCTATATTTACAGACTGCAGACAAGCTAAATCCTCGCCTGAAAAGGTGGGCACTTTACCTGAATCTTTTCAAATTCACTGCCCAACATGTTCATGGCATGGACAATGACCTTGCTGATCTACTAAGCCGACGGTCGTTACCCTCATATGAGGAAGCTGGTGCTGTTAGCCTAAATTTGACTAGTCAGTCAAGATTACTTCTCTGATGTGTTGTTTATCTTTTATGTCTTTAATACTGTACTGTACTTGTTTATTTTAGCGTACAAACGTTATTCCTAATGGAAGACGAAAAGGATGAAGAATAATTCTTTGATCGTAGTTTTATATTTCCCTTTGTGGGACTCTGAAAGCCAGAACATGGCGGAAACATTTTAGTTTAGTGTTGAATAGCTGAAACTTTTAAATCCAGTCGCCAATGTTTATGACGACGTGGTTCAAATTTTAATTTACATATACTGTATTTTTTTATATTATATTATTGCCTTCTTGCATGTGAAGCATACATAAACTTAAATATTGATATTCATTAATATCTAATTGTGATTTAATTTTCTTGAAATTTGAATTTGATCACATTTCTTTTATGTTTTGCATGTCATTTAATGTTTTGTTTACAAGACTTGTTCACTTTTCCTAATAGTATGATATGTTCCAGTGGTGGATCCCATTCTTATTGTTCATTTGCTCTTTTCCATGAGAAGGATATCTCATCCCTCATAATAACACTGAAGTCACTGTAACTTCCTCTGTTCTTTTTTCGCCTTCTGTAGTAGAATTTTGCTAAATCAATATTCTCTAGAAAGGGCCTTTGTGACAGAGTGTTTCGCTCAAAGTCACCAGAGACTGTTAGATGCCTTATTAAATAAATTAGTAACTTAACTGTTAGTTTCTAACTAAAAAAATATTTCCCACTTCTTGACTTTTGCAGATTATGATTATTTGCAATTTATATTTTAGCTTATAGCTAATTTTAAATATACCTTATTTACTCTTCATGTACGTGTAAAGTATAGTCCCGATATAAAGGCTGCTCCTATTTTCCATCTGCTACGAGCCAAAAACATTCTGGAGATTGTTTACCAGTAACCTAACTTTTCATTATTATTCTCGTTTTATTTTATTTGCTTCCACTTGTTGCACCTAAAAATACTGTCTCTCCCTTGCATCTCTGCTATAATTGCCTGCCAGGGACCACCACTAAAATAGATTTCCTTAAATTATATCAGAGCCAGTTACTGCTCTAGAAAATGTATCCTACAGATGAACTCACCAGGAGGGACAATGAGACGCCCAAACTTCGAAGAGACAACATCTCGCCTGAGCAGTCTAAGTTTATTTCAAACCTTATTTACGTGGCATCTTCACAGGAATTCATCTAACACAACAAGGTGAGGGATAGTGTGATTACCTAATTGTGTTTACGGGAAAGAGCCCAAAGCTCGTATCTTCCTGTCTCCTCATCGGTTCCATTTTATACATAGTGATACTTATCATACCTGTCCTTAAAACTATGGATTGAGATAGCATTAACTACCTCCTCGCTTAGCGAATTCCAATTATCAACTACTCTTACACTGAAAAAGTATTTTCTTACATCCTGCAAAGAAGTTTTCTTACGAAGCTTCAAACTATGACCTCTAGTTCTAGAGCCAGCCATATCGAAATATCGATCCCTATCCACTTTATCATAACCATGAAGGAATTTAAAGACTGTCACCATATCCCCCCTCACTCTTCTAGCTTCGAGTGATGGTAAGTCTAATTCCCTCAGCCTCTCATCATAACTGAGATTGCGTATTTCTGGCACCAGTTTCGTGGCATGTCTTTGAACTTTTGCAAACTTAGCTATGTGCTTTTTCAAGTGCGGATTCCAAAAGGGGGCTGCATATTCGAGTTTTGGCCTGTCAGATGAATTCTATCGCTGCCCAACAAGTTGTAGGATGGATTTTGGACTATTCTAGCTGAATTCACCACTTTGTAAGATGACTGGGTTATCTCGCCGCTTGTTACCAAGTTGTCGTAAAGTTAATTACTATTACACCACGTGTCATCAGTTGTCGTAATGAATTCTTCTCACTACGTTAATTACTATTTCACCACGTTAATATTAGTACCAGAAGGGTGCAAGGTAAGAATGGACAAGCAGTGGTTCCTTTATCTTAATTTATTCTAGCGTACAACATCTTCGACGCCTCAATGCCCCCACCCTATGACTATCACAATCTATGATCTATTCGTGCCCCGGGCAAAGTTCTAACTAACTGTGTCTGCCCTGGGTGGTTCTTGAAATACCCCCAGGGCAGGGCGTGGCTTGACATCCAATCCTGCCAATGAACTCAAGTGACATCCAGTCCTGCAAATCAACGCCAGGTTCGAAGTGGAGTCCCTCCTATTTTGGGGAGGGGCTATTTCAACAAACCTATAGAACGGAAAAGTTCCAGGTCAGAGCGTGGCTATTGGGTATCTCTCCAGGGCATGTACATACGTACGGGTTAAATGTTTGTGTTTCTTGTGGTTTAGGAAATGGCTAACTTCTCGGCCTTTCTCACCCTCCTCAGGCACTCGATGCCAGATGCTAAGTCTCATGGGTCCGGTCATATATCTCCTTGACACTTTCTACAAACATTGGCCGTACCGCAGAAAACAATTGGGAGAGTATTCTATTTCACGCTTGACTTCTAGCCTCCCACGTTAGTTCCAGGTGCCTAGCCATAAATCTTGGTGGTCCCGAGGGAAAACATGGTCTGCACCCAAAACTCAATAAAAGTGAAGGCATGTAATAAAATATCTGTGCCCTCGACCAACCGTTACCCCTCAAGATTTGTTACAAGTTTCAGATTCTGGCTTCAGCATGACGGACTGGCTTCAGCATGACGGACTGGCTTCAGCATGACGGAAGTCATGCGACATCCCTCCCAACCAAAACTGAAATATCTCTTATTTCAGTCGAAGCATGGGCTAATTTTTCGAGAGCTCTTGGACATATCCTAGCTAACATTAGTTTACAATAGAAATGGGGCCGAATTATTTAAGCTATTTTCTAAGAATTCCTATATTTAACAAATAAATTTAACCTTAATCATTAGGATTTCAGTGTGTAACTAATCATTATCAAACACTAATTAAGATCACAAGTTAGTTTAGATCATGACGTTACTGTGTCTACTTCTCTCCTTTTTCAAAAGATTTACAAAAGTTGGTTAGCTACAGTAAAAAGATAAATCATGTAGAACATTAGTATGTACGAACATTTAAAATGTGATAGACAATAACATAAATGGTAACTTCCTATCGTTACTATGGGGCATTGATTTGTCTTAAAATTAGGCCTTAAAAAACTACTCCTGAAACAAAATATTGGGTACGATGTGAAAAGTCAGAAAACATTCATCATTCCAATGTGCAATTCCTATTCAGAGACAAACTGATATGAGAACTTAATGAACACAAAGATTAAATCATGATTCAAACAATGATAATGCTAAAGCAAAACACTAATATTATTTAAGCAGAAGACAACTTATTACTATCGGTGCAAATCATACAATTCATCAAAGGCACTTATTCAAAAACTATCTTTAAAGGAGTCTCTGAGTTGTCGCTTAAAATTATCTTAAAACTAGTAAAACAAAATAAAAAAAATAAAAAAATAAATTTGTCTTAGCACAGTGGTCAAAGACGGTGGGGACCTTTTCTTTCCCATTTTTTTCTTTCAGTTCTAAAGCGTGGGTTGTTCTTTCCAACAACTAATAAGGGATTTTTAAATACCCTTCTTTCTCTCTTCACTAAGGTTTGGACATGTATAGGGATTTTTTTTTCTTTCTTTTTGAATCCCATCAATGCGTGTACGTGGCTTCTAAAGGTATTATTCAGATATTTAAAAAAACTTCTCTCCTTTTTTTTTTTCTCTCTCTCTCTTTTCACTACAGTTAGGACATGTATGGGAATTACCCCCGCTCTCTCTGGGTCTCTCTCGCTGGCGGTGTGGTGCTGCCTCCCGCCGCGCAGGCGCCCCGGTCCCCCCGTCACTCCCCCGCCGCCGCGCAGGCCCAGGTTCGTCCTCCTCCCCCAGGGCAAGACGAGGAAGCGATCGATGCACCTTTCTAATCCCTCCAGCCTGGCTTTTTCGTCCTACCCTCGGCCGATCTTGACTAAGACCACCCTGTAGGAGACCTGCAACGTCACAGCGATTTCTCTTCAGTACTGCAATCCACACGTACCTTCGAAGCAGACCTCGGGATGAAAATTCGAACCTATGTCACTACTACAGTTGTAAGAAAGGTTCCCTATGACTTCAGGGTACCAACAATGGCCATACGTTGGTACTCGGAGGCTATACTTTGCCTCCCCTGCAACTGCAAGTGATTGCAATCTCTATTCAATGGGCAACAGGGACTTGTTTGAGAGGACAAAATCTAAAGACTTTTAGAACTTGCAGGTCGGGGCTGCCTAGAAATAGGGTGGTAATGGAAGGTATGTGTCTACACAACTAGATTATTATTCCAAGATACTTAGGGCTTAGCAACTGCTACATAGCATTACTCTACTATAAATATCAAAAAGAACAATCATTAAATGCTGAGAAAAGCCACTAAAGAAATATTCTTATTAGCAATGGCTACAATAACATCAAGTATGAATTCAGATAAAAGATACAAATCATCAGGTTACTGCTGATTTCATTTCAAAAATAATAGCAACAGGCCATTGAGAGATAGCAACAATATCAGTCAACATAATAACATTACTAATAATCATGATCAAAATAAGAATAATAAACAATAAAAATAAAAATACTAAATCAGGAAATATCAATATATATACAATGGAGACTGGCATTCAGAAGTAAGAACAGAGTTCTATACTTATATTTCATAGTAATGCTCATTCTAACACAGTCTCTTTTACTATTCAAATTCCTGCTGTCCTAATCTATGTATATATATAGAGCATAAGTGGCAACTTGCTGGCTCCACAATTTGTCAATGGGAGTTCTATCTATTCTCCAAACAGTTGCGACATGTGGCAAAAATATTTATGCAAATGGCGGTACTACCGATGCCTTAACAGTATTTATGCAATAACAGCATGCAACAATCTATCGACTGCAATAAAATGTAGGCGCAATTATCGCCTAGCTTCGCTGGAAAAAAAAAACACAAAAAAAAGAATCAATGACGGCAACATTCTTGTAGTATCGGAAGGAGCTTATCTCAGTCTCAGAGTAGAGAGAGAGAGGAGAGAGAGAGAGAGACGGGGCGACCTTGAAATACGTCGCGGTCTCCACCCTGTGGTCAGGCGAGACAGGCTTCCTTCCTTTAACTGTACTGAAAATAAAAAATTGTCGCAGAGTATCTCTAATAATAAAATAATAAATAAACAAATGAAAGTGAACAAACGTTAGCAAGGACTATCGATAGAGTCTTACGTTTATTGTCAGAGGGCTATTCTTACTCCCCATCAACAAAAACAAAAGCAAAAAAAACTTAGTGTACAACTGAAGAAATGTCGAAGCATAAATCCATTCCTTTCTGTTTAATATTGCTAAGGACTTTACGGTAACAGCATACACATCCTTGTCTATAATGACAATCTTTGTCTTGCTATAAATCAGAGGGTTGAGTCGAAGCACACTCTCTAAAAGGCAACATATCCCTGATGAAATTAAAGCAAAAGATTAAAATCATATGTGACAATATCTCTACTACTATCAACAAAAGTACAAATATCTTTTTCTTAACAAACTTCTTAAAAGGACTTGAGTATTATTAATTTTAAATTTAAAACTCAGCAGATAGTCTCTAGTAATCTCAATTATCTTAATTAGCTCAATTATAGTTTTAAATTCATGACAGTAACAGTGATTAACATTAATTATTTCTAGATACTCTTTTCAAAACTCTTTAATTAAGATTTTAAAGATTTCTTCAATACAAAAAGAACTATATAACAAAAACGGGTATCTGGAAAAATATAAAAAGTCTGTCCCTGTGTATGCAATAATAAAAACAAAAAGTATATTTCATTAGCAACAGTAAAGAATGCATTTTGCTTAAGTTTCAAAATCTCGTACGGAGTTGTACATGAACAATTCAAACAGAAATATATATATATATATATATATATATATATATTCTTTTACTATCTCGAATTTAACTTATTTGAATTACTAAACAACAAAATTTCCTCCAGAACAGGGAGAAGTTCGACATATAACTGTTCTGTCTGTTTGTTTTTACGGGGGTGCGCATGTGGGCGCTGTTTTCTCCCCTGTTCTTTTGGCTTCTGGATCAACTTCTGCTCTCTCAAATACGGGAAACGGCTGTGTAACATTCTTGTTGTCATTTCATGTCAGCTCTCACTCTTTCTTTATGACCAAGCTGAAATAATTTTGATAATCATTATCATGGCTAAAACTCGCAAAGTTTTATTTTATCAATCTAACATATCTCTTCAGACAAATAATGTATATACTGCCGCTAACAAAGAAAATAAAGTATCATTCATAGATTCACGTCCTTTATCACGTAATATCTATCTTGGAACTCTCGGAAATCGAATAATAATCTCAATGGCGGAGTAGGGGACAAAACAAAAATAAAACAAACTTGGCATCTCAACCATATCTGGGCAGGTGGAGAATCACTTTCTCAAAAATATCCCTCACTAGATATTGTAACAGCGCATCACCTCCCATAAAAATACTCTGATATGGCATGCAGAAGAACCTGGCGGAGCAGGGGAACGACCCTCGCAGAGACTCCCCAATCATGTTTCCTAACGGTGCTTTCCGCGATTTCACCCCCTAGAGTAACCCCCCCAGTATATCCCCAGTCATTCATACTCATTCGCTATATCACTTTCAAGACAATCATCCCCTTTCTGTCTGTGAAAGTCCCTTTTATTTACAACATGTTAGTTTCCCTTTCCCGGTCTCTCTGAAGGAGAGTAAAGGTGAAATCTCGGTTGGGCCGCACGGTCACAGACTGCTTCACCAGTCCTAGGTCCCATTCTAACGAACAAACAAACATTCTACTCCCTTGAAGCTACGTTTGGGTGACACTGAAAAACCTTCCCTATTCTAGGACAGCACAAATTCCTCTAATTTACTCTTACTGTCGCCTGCATAGCGCGAAATAAACTCATCTCTAAATAATATCACAAAATTTCTTATTCTTCAAAAAAACATGCCACACACGTATCGTAATATTAATTTCTCATCATAACAACATTAAAAAAACGATCTGTCATTTATGTCTTTCTTTCGCTAAAACATTACTCCCGCGGGGAAAAAACAAACAAAAAAAGAAAAACCTTAAAAACAGGCGTAATCTTAACACTCGATTTCTTACGCTTTAAGAAATTTATATAAAAATGATTTTACACGTACATTAAATATCAAAGATCAGTACAATTACTACATATTTATAATAACGAGGTTGGGAGATCGTTTGTCACTTCCGCATTCCTTTCTCGAAAATCACACGTGTTCTAAGTAAAATCTTAAAAGCAGATTCAAGTATATTACTCACTATAATTCTTACACTTAAGAAATTAATATACTGTAATAGTGATTTCACGTGCATTAAATTTGTCAATTAAAAATCGATACATTCGCGTTCTTAAAATTCAATTTAAGCATTAATACAAATAAATGGAACACACTTCCAATGCAATTTCTTTATATTACTCAAATTATAATAAAACATGGAGTTTATTACTGCTTATAGCTATTAGTACAAATTATCCATGTTAGTAACGGGTACAGAAATTCTACTTTTATCAACTTATTAGGCGCCACACCCCTCATAGGCGGGTTGGCTGAGTCAAAGCATAACTACAAGATAAAATTGCGGCGTCCACCGACCTCAATTTCTATTACTAATTGTCCCATTACTCACTGGATACAGATCACAAGTACTTAGCTATTTTAAGGAGGTGGTCCTGAAGAACTTCACGGCAGGAGGCAAGGAAGGAGGGGATTCTCCTTCTTCTCTCGAGTAAAATCGATGAATCGCCATGTTCTTGGTCGGATCCGGCAACTTATATTTCTTGTAATGGGCATTTTCACTCAATGCTCCGGTCACACTTCGGCTTACCAAGAAATATCTTAGGAATAGTTCCTTAAAAGTTTCATAATATTCTCTGTTTGACCACTCGTCACTTCTCATCCGCAGACCCAAGTATTTCAGGAAGTCGGCCGCGGGAATTATGGATGGACATTCGAGGTCTTTTACATTTGCGCCATCGAGGTATAAAGGTGAATTTTTGACTCGAGGCTCCTTTACAACCAGGGCACGGGGTGGGGGCTTGTCCTGCTGCGTTCCCTGTGTCACCACAGGGCTCGGAGCGGCAGGCTGTTCGTCGATGTTTGAGGCGTCGGTTTCTCTGTCGGCGTTGACCAAGTTCCTTCTCGACGGAGCGGCGTCGGCAGGAGTTTGTAGGCGCCACACGTGCTCCTTCAGTTCAAGAATTCTCCAGTGTTTGGCCTCGTCACTCATTTCTTGAATTGGGAGATGTTGGATTTCTGCTTTTGCCATTCTTATTTTCTTTTCTTCGCACTGGTTTCTTCTGATATGAGAATCTCTTCGTATGTTTTCCAGGCGTGATGATCCGTACTGCGCTGCCACCAAGTTGTCAGATGAATTCTACCGCTGCCCAACAAGTTGTAGGATGGATTTTGGACTATTCTAGCTGAATTCACCACTTTGTAAGATGACTGGGTTATCTCGCCGCTTGTTACCAAGTTGTCGTAAAGTTAATTACTATTACACCACGTGTCATCAGTTGTCGTAATGAATTCTTCTCACTACGTTAATTACTATTTCACCACGTTAATATTAGTACCAGAAGGGTGCAAGGTAAGAATGGACAAGCAGTGGTTCCTTTATCTTAATTTATTCTAGCGTACAACATCTTCGACGCCTCAATACCCCCACCCTATGACTATCACAATCTATGATCTATTCGTGCCCCGGGCAAAGTTCTAACTAACTGTGTCTGCCCTGGGTGGTTCTTGAAATACCCCCAGGGCAGGGCGTGGCTTGACATCCAATCCTGCCAATGAACTCAAGTGACATCCAGTCCTGCAAATCAACGCCAGGTTCGAAGTGGAGTCCCTCCTATTTTGGGGAGGGGCTATTTCAACAAACCTATAGAACGGAAAAGTTCCAGGTCAGAGCGTGGCTATTGGGTATCTCTCCAGGGCATGTACATACGTACGGGTTAAATGTTTGTGTTTCTTGTGGTTTAGGAAATGGCTAACTTCTTGGCCTTTCTCACCCTCCTCAGGCACTCGATGCCAGATGCTAAGTCTCATGGGTCCGGTCATATATCTCCTTGACACTTTCTACAAACATTGGCCGTACCGCAGAAAACAATTGGGAGAGTATTCTATTTCACGCTTGACTTCTAGCCTCCCACGTTAGTTCCAGGTGCCTAGCCATAAATCTTGGTGGTCCCGAGGGAAAACATGGTCTGCACCCAAAACTCAATAAAAGTGAGGGCATGTAATAAAATATCTGTGCCCTCGACCAACCGTTACCCCTCAAGATTTGTTACAAGTTTCAGATTCTGGCTTCAGCATGACGGACTGGCTTCAGCATGACGGAAGTCATGCGACAGGCCTCACATAGGTTACATAAATATTTCTGAACATTTTCTTGTCCATGTGCCTGAAGGCTACCCTTACATTTGATAAGAATGCATATGCTGCCCTTACTATGCCATTTATATGTATTTCTGGAGACAAATCTGCCAGTATGTTTACTCCTAGATCTCTCTCATTTTCTGTCTCTTGAAGTTGTACTCCAGCCACCGAGTAGTCAAGCTTGGGCCTTCTTGCACTTGTACCCATTCTCATTACCTTACATTCTGAAGTATTGAATTTCATTAGCCACTTTTCTGACCACTCATGCAGATTATTTAGATCCTCCTAAAGTTCTCTACAATTGTTCTCGTTTTTTACTTTCTTTACAATCTTTGCATCATCTGCAAACATATTCTTGAATGAATTTACAGACTCTGGTAGGTCATTTACATATACAAGGAACAAAAGTGGCCCAAAAACTGAACCCTGTGGAACTCCACTACTAACTCTTCTCCATTCAGACACTGAGTGTCTTACTCTAACCCTCTGTTCCCTTCCTTCTAAGTAAGTTTTTATCCATTCCAAAACATTTCCACCTATTCTAGCCATTGATTGCAGCTTCCTAATAAGTCTCCCATGTGGAACAGTGTCAAACGCTTTCTGGAAGTCTAGGAATATGCAATCTGCCCAGCCCTCTCTTTCCTGTAAGATTTGGCTTACCTCATTATAAAATTCTAATAAGTTTGTTACTGTTGATCTACCTTCTCTGAAGCCATGTTGCCTCACTGACAAAAAGTCGAAGGATTCCAAGTGAAGAGAGATATGTTTCCTTAGTAGTTTCTCCATAACTTTGCAAACTATGCTGGTCAAGGAAACTGGTCTATAGTTCAGAGCCGCATCCCTCCTTCCCTTTTTGAAGATAGGTATCACATTTGCTTGTTTCCAGCATCTTGGAATCTCCCCTGACTCCAGTGACTTTTTAAATATGATACTTAGTGCCACTGATATTGAGTTTGCGCATTTTTTAAGCACATGAGGGGATATGTCATCAGGACCTGTAGCTTTATGAACATCTAAATCCATCAGCGCTTTGCATACCTCTGTGGCTGTAAGGTTGATATTCTCTAATACCAGCCCTTGAGTTTCTATCACTGCAATCTGAGGGGGTGGGGTATTTTCTACTGTAAATACTGACTGAAACTCCTTGTTCAATTCTTTGCAGATCTCTTCATCCATCTCAGTGATGCTTCCATCTGCTCTCTTTAGCCTTAAAACCTGTTCTTTTACCTTCAGTTTTCCTCTGATAAAGCTGTGGAAAAGCTTGGGATTTTCTTTAGCCTTCCTGGTGATGTCCCTCTCATAGTCTCTCTCTGCCTCTCTCCTTTTACTTAGGTAGTCATTTCTTGCTCTTTTGTAGGTTTGCCATGCATTTATGTTTTTTCTCCTTCTATACGTTTTCCAGCATTTGTCTCTCCACTCCTTAGCTCTTTTACACCCATTATCGAACCATTTCTCTCTGGCATGAATTACACCTACTTTGGTGACAGGTATGCAGCAAACTACTATCTTCCCATATTTCTCACAAAAGATGTCATACATTTCTTGTACAGATTTGTTTTAAAATAAGGTTCTCCAGTCAAGAACTGCAAAAAGCTCATTCATTTTGATGTAATCTCCTTTCGCATAGTTCCTCCTCTTGTCCTCAGTGCCTCTACTCTCAGGAAGAATATCTTCAATGATACACTCCATCAACAACACACAGTGGTCACTCTTTCCAATTGGTGGTACATACTCAATTTTTTCAATATCCAACACATTATCTGTGAACACTAGATCAAGTAGTGATGGCTCATCCCCACCCCTGGCCCTTGTTGGTTCCATTACATGTTGGTGTAGGAAATTCCCTTGTACGTAATCTAGGAATCTTGCCCCGAATGAGTCCTCACCACTGTGTGGGTCAAGATTTATCCAATCTATCTCTTTATGATTAAAGTCTCCCATAATCAAAATCCTAAATTTTTTTTCCCGTGCCATGTTAACAACTGAGTTTATGACTTCAATAGTACCTATATGACTTTCCTCATAAACTCCAAGCCTATTTTGGTTCCTTGGTGGGTTGTATACAACAGTTATTATAATGCTCTCTGACCCAGTATTTATGCGAGCAACAAGAAATTCCTTGAACTCACTTTCTATAGCCAAGTTTATTTCTTCAACTTGAATCCTTTCACTTATGAGCAGTGCTAACCCTCCACCAGTCCTCTCAGCTCTTTCAACCCTTAGTATTCTGAAGCCCTTAGGAAAAACTGTGACACTGTTTATGTCCTCACTCAACTTAGTCTCTGTAATTGCTACTATATCTGCCTTACTGTTGTGAATCCTATCTTTTAATTCTACTGCCTTACCAGCTAATCCATCAGCATTTGTGTGATTACCTAATTGTGATTACCTAATTGTGTTTACGGGAAAGAGCCCAAAGCTCGTATCTTCCCGTCTCCTGATCGGTTCCATTTTTAGACTTAGTGATACTTATCATACCTGTCCTTAAAACTATGGATTGAGGTAGCATTAACTACCTCCTCGCTTAGCGAATTCCAATTATCAACTACTCTTACACTGAAAAAGTATTTCCTTACATCCTGCAAACAAGTTTTCTTCCGAAGCTTCAAACTATGACCTCTAGTTCTAGAGCCAGCCATATCGAAATATCGATCCCTATCCACTCTATCTTCTCGTGGGTCAAGCAAATTGGTTTATTTTCGAGAATTAGTTACATTCGTTACTGGTTAAATCTTACGGATTTTTATTCTCAGATTCCATTCCCATACACACGAAATTTTGTAGATTACCAAACTGGAATCTCACAAGCCAAAGTTAATTCCTTAACCTGTAAATTACAGCTGATTTACATTGCTAAGAAGTTTCTTTTCATTGAATGTGATAAACGAAAATCTCATCCTCTGAAGACTGGTTATGAGCCCGTAAAAATCTCTCTCTTTTCCTAATAAATTCTAATTTCATTTCACCTCTTTCTATCATCGTAAATAAAGTGTTTTACGTCAAAAACTCGTCAATAAAGCTATTTGCTATACAAATTGCAAATAATTAATCATTTAGCTAAAGTGTTTTATGCTATATACTGCAAATAATTAAAAGATAATTTTACCCTGTTGGCTTTGCAAATATTTCCTGTTAACCACAATTTAATGAATGCATACCGTATTTATCTTGCTAATTCTTCATATGTTGGGGATAAAGTGTTTTGAGTTATAAGTTGCAAATACCTCAAAAGGTGGTTTTGCACCCTTTTTTTCATTGCAAAGTTCTTGATAACCAAAAGTGAATGAATACTGTATTTATCTCGTAGATTCTTCCTTTATCCTAAATAGAGTGTTTTACCATATTAATTGCAAATCAGTAATAAGCATTGCAACTTTTGTGGTTGCCCACAATTTAAGGAATACATACAGTTCTGTATTTGTCTTGCTTATTCTTCATTTATTGTGAATATATTGTTTTCCTTTAAAACCAGTAAAGAATTAATGGTTTTGTATGCTATTTTGGCAGCATAAATATTTCTGGTTAGCTGTGAATAACCAATATATTTTATCCAGTAGAATGACATTGGAAACTCATTATATGTGTACTCATGCTTTCAGTTTCCCATTATAAACAGTGTGTCATTTCTGTTTCTGAAATTGCAGTGTCCTGTATTCTACTCTGCCTGTGTGACAGAGGTAATCATCGAGTTGAGGCCAAAGTCTTGGCATACGTCCGTGGTGCCGGGAAACGAAATCGTGCTCACCACCTCCGGGATTCGAGGCAGCATTTCATAAAATTTAATTCTTTTAATGTCATTGCATTTCCAAAATTAAAAGAAAGTTGAATTCTGAGTTTCATTTAACCGACTAATGGTAATAGAGATGGGGTGTTCAAGTACAAATATCTGTCCTGTCTGTTTGTGAGTTCTTAACCGAGCTCGGTACTTTGAGTCCCCTAAGTAAAACAGAATCTTAACAACACTCTACCATCCTAACCCCAACAATCTGTATGGCCGACATTTTGCACTAAGAACTGACCACTGTCCTCTCCTATATTAAAAGACTACAGACAAGCTGAATTCTCAGCTGGCAAGGTGGGCACTTTTACTGAATCTTTTCAAATTCACTGCCCAACATGTTGATGGAAAGGACAATGACCTCACTGATCTGCTAAAACCTTAGCACATTCTTCCGTGGTGAAAAATAATTCTTAAATTTTTCTATTACTGTTTTGTAGTCTTTGGTCTCCTCTGTCGACAAATTAAATGTTTTCATAACCTCCTCCGACTCTGGACCCATACTATATTTAAGGCTAGCCACCTGAAACTCTCCAGGTTTACTATTCAATTCCATCAACAGTCGGAAGGTTTCATATTATATAATAAACCTATCCCAATTCGGGTCGACAAAATTTAATTGCTGGGGAGACTTATACTGTGCCATGATGAGCAACAAAAAAATATAGTCAGCCTAACTTATTCAATACACAATTATCAATAGCTTAGGTCTAGTCACAAGCCCTAGTCTTTCCACTAGGCCCTAGGCCTAACCTAGCCTAAGCTTTACCTCATGAAACCAGCCTCAGGAAATTCCTTCAGTCCTCACTTGGGGCACCATGTGCAGGATGGTAATAACACATCCTACAAATCAGAAGTCTATTACCTAAGCTAGGTTTATAAAAGTATCTCTTAAGCAGCACTTACTTTTGGAAACCGGTGACTCCAACACAAATGCCATTGAGGATTAATAAAATGCACATAGAATAGCTGCACTAGTGTATATATGTGTGTATGAATGTTGTAAAGTGAATGCGCAAGCTATACTCACTCGGATCCAATACATCCATTAGCTCAATGATTTGACACGTTCATAGTCACTGCCGCCACTTGCAACCAACCTACAACAACAAACACAACACCAGTCCCCAGTGGGAATCTCCCACGCCATCGTACTCAGCCGATAAAGTATTGTACCTAACATACAGTATACTATTTACATATCTACACAGTATGGAATTTCATCAATGCAAGACTGCAAAAATTACTGGATCAGTGCTTTACGTAAAAATCTAGATCCTCTGAAGCAGGGGGCGGCAACCTTTTGCTAACTATGTGCCGACTTAGGGTTTTAAATAATTCAGTGTGCCAACAGCATAAGTATATTTATACGAGTCAAGGTCAATATACCTGTTATACAATATATATTATATAGTAATATATACAGTAATATGTAAACCACATTAAAAGAAATAAACTGTTTTTTTTTAAGTTTTTATTATTAATGGGGGCTGAGTGCCATTGGAAATTGCTTGGCGTTCCAGGTGTGGCATGCATGCCGTAGTTTGCCGACCCCTGTTCTAAAGTATCAGTCCTAAGCTTAATCTGGAATGTTAATACATACAAGTTGTCTTTGAAATGTCTGAAGACTAGAAAAGAAGTGTTGACCAAACAGATATTTTAACTACTAATACTGTTGTCACTATTAGTCTTCACTTCTCTGTTATACTCCTCTTCTACCACTCCTCCAGGATATTATATTTTCCTTCAGCATTCTCTTAAAAAAAATTATCATTTGAGAGCGATCTACCCTTATTCACTCTAACCTTTATAAACACACCTTGGCACGAGGGTCTTCCCCTCTCTTGTGTCTCTCCTTCTTTATTTCATTTTCATGTTTTCCCTCCCAATCCTTCCCATCCTATTCCCCCCTCTAGTGGCAACACCCTGCATAAGGCTAAAAGAGTTCACTTGACGCAGTCACCTATCCCCTCCTATCATATCCCAGTGTATCCATATCTGTATCTGAAATTTCTGTCACTGGTGAGTTGACCCCTTGGGTCTAATTTTACCCTTGCTAAGAAGAGGAAAATATCTACTTCAAAGAGACTGATCTGAAAAGCTCTCATTGGAAGATCTGTTACCAGAAGTAGACAATGAGGAATAAGCAAATTCTTAAAAATCTAAACGTTAAGCTGCCCAGAAGGTTGAAGAATTGCAGGCACGCTTAATCTTCGATGATAAATTGTAGCACTGATGAGAAGACCCTCCCAATTTTTTTTCTAGGGGTCCAGGATGTCTGGAATATGTAGTAAGACAGTTTATTTTTATGTACATATGTAAATGTTATTTGTATGATAGTTTCGTTTATTGTTGCTTATGGCCATGCACGTATATTTACAGACATAATGCAATTCAATTGTAGTGTGGAGGTATCTCCTGTGACTCAGAACCTCCTAATTTGATTATTGTCTTTGCGTGTTAAGTGCTTTCAGTGTTTCCTTTAACTTTATTTCTCTTAGTCTGCAGAATGTATTAATATATTATTTCTGTGGAGGATTTCCTGTGTGTTATTACCCTTCGATCTTATAACCCCCTAAATTCGGAAATCCTGACACGGCTTCAGTAGAGGCCTACCACGATCTCAAAATTAAATCCTCTACCAATAAAATATAATTAATATTACATGCATAAACATACATGCAAATATTTTATATGGGGGTTTATGAACTGCTGATATGTGAATATTTAAATAAACTCTCCTCACCTTAAATTAAAACTTCCTCATACAGAATAATACATTTTCTAACATACATTCTACCTACGAGTGTTCAATTAAATGAGCTCATTCTGTCCCTCACATGTAGTTATAAATATTGTTACAAAATACAATGAATCTGTACTCATCTGTCCGGACAACCCTGATGTCGTCAGCAATCACGGGACTCCGAATCAAAAACGTATCTTCTGATCCACAGATCTCTATCACGTTCTTCTACTTGAGTGTCTCGTAATGCCCCACGAGAACAACAAAAATTAAACTTATAAGTACTGTCAATAAACACAGTAAAATGAGTGCCTCGTAGCATCGCACGACAGCAACTAATTACTCTTTAACAAACTTATAAGTACTGTCAACAAACACAGTAAGAATGAGTGCCTCGTAGCATCTCACGACGGCAACTAACTTTTTGCAAGAAAGTCTTACAAAACTCCCCTCATTTGTTGGAGTCCTTGGTACTAGGACTAAGTTGAGTTATGACTTGCTTACAATGGTTCTTTTTTCAACGAGGCAGGCGATGCAATAAGCGTTATCAAGGAGGTGTAGGGTTAATGGCTAAAATCCATTAGTGACCTACATTCCTTTCTCCAAGTCTTCTACAGCCAGCCTCCATAATAAACTACACATTATACATACGAATATACGTGTATACATGATAGAAATTAATAAGTACACATACTAAGTCAAAAAGTATACATACATGCACTTACGTTACAATAAACGAAACTATGTGCAAATAACACTTACATAATGTACGTAGGAATAAACTGTCTTGAAATATATTCAAGACATCCTGGGCCCCTCCAAAAAGAGGAAAATTGGGGGGTCTCCCCTATCAGTACTACAATTTATCATCTATGATTAAGTGTGCCCACAATTCTTTAACCCTTTGGGCAGCTTGACATTCAGATCTTTCATAATTTGATGATTCCTCTTTGTATACTTCTGACAACAGATATTCCCATGAGAGCTTTTCAGACCAAGCTCTCTGAATAAGAAATTTTCCTCTTCTTAGTAAGGGTGATATTAGACCTAAGGGGTCCAAAAGTATACCCACCAGTGACAGAAGTTTAAGTTTGGTCAACACATCTTCTCTAGCCTTCAGACTTTTCAAAGACAACTTGTCTGTATTAACATTCCAGATTAAACTAAAGATTGATACTTTAGGAGATCTAGAATTTTCAGAAAGGCGCTAATCCAGTACCCTTTGAAGTCTTGCATTGTTGGAATTCAGTGCTTGCAGTGATATTTTGGTCTTTTCCCACTCTACATCTGCAGTATTGCATATATCAAACTGTTTCTCTTCACTGGTACAAGCATCCAACAAATTACCCACATGAACATTCTCCAATATTTCCTCCAACTGTTGTATTAGAGACTCCATTTGTCCAAAGGCACTCTGAAAATTGTGTAGGAGAGGAGTGTGGATAGGCTTCAAGGGAACAGAATCTGTAAAACTTCTAAGTGTAGTTTTATCTTCGTAATGCACTTCTTGCTTTACTCCAATACTCTCTGGCTCCCACAACTTATTAACAGGCTCTATGGCCTCTGCAATCAGCAACTTATTTACAGGCACTATGGCCTCTTCAATTAATAACTTATTATCAGGCTTTATTGCCTCTTCAATCAACAACTTATTAACAGGCTCTATGACCTCCTCAATCAACAACTTATTAACTGGCTCTATGGCCACTTCAATCAACTCTTGAGTAGCTGTAGGAAAAACCTGTGTTCCTACTCGCATAACAATATGCCTCTGCACATTACTGGGTCCATGTTGAGTATCACAAGGAATATGGCCATACAACATGACACCACCCGGTGTTTCCATCAAAGTATAGACATCCCACTTGTCAATACCACTAACAAACTGACTAAAATGTAAGGCACCAATAACAATGCCAATGTTATCAAGTACATCACTATCAATATCTTCATCGGCCAACTTGTGACCATTAGACTTTAACACATTTGCAGCCTTTGCTAGTCCTGGAGTGTGGATGCTAATTACCATGTCATCAACTACGAGTAATTTTACTCTGGCTCTTCTTTTCCCCAATTTGATAACTGTGACAGAGTGTTTCGCTCAATGTCAACAGAGGCTGTTAGATGCCTTATTAAATAAAATTAGTAACATAACTGTTATTTTCTAACTAAAAAAATTAATTCCCTCTAACATAACTGTTATTTTCTAACTAATAAAATAATTCCCACTTCTTGACTTTCGCAGATTATGATTATTTGCAATTTGTATTTTAGCTTATAGCTAATTCTATATAGTTTATTTACTCTTCTTGTACGTGTAGAAGTATAGCCCCAATATAAAGGCTGCTCCTATTTTTCTGCCTGCAACGGGCCAAGAAAATTAAGAAAAGAAGAACCAGTAACCTAACTTTTCATTAGTATTCTCGTTTTATTTTATTTGCTTCCACTTGTTGCACCTAAAAATACTGTCTCTCCCTTGCATCTCTGCTATAAATGCCTGCCAGGGACCACCACTAAAATAGTCCTTAAAATGAAATCAGAGCCAATTACTGCTCTAGGAATGTCTCCTACAGATGACGTCACGAAGCACAACGAGGAGACGCTCTCTTTTGGCGCCGAGACTGCCCAGAGGCAACATCTCGCCTGGGTGGTCTAAGTTTATTTTCAATATTTTACGTGGCATCTTCACAGGAATTCATCTAGCACAACAAGGAATTCATCTAGCACAACAAGGTGAGGGATAGTGTATGGTAAAGCTCGTGGGTCAAGCAAATTGGTTTATTTTCGAGAATTAGTTACATTCGTTACTGGATAAATCTTACGGATTTCTATTCTCAGATTCCATTCCCAGTCACACGAAATTTTGTAGATTACCACACTGGAATCTCACATGCCAAAGTTAATTCCTTCACCTGTAAATTACAGCTGATATATATTGCTGAGAAGTTTCTTTTCACTGAATGTGATAAACGAAAATCTCATCCTCTGAAGACTAGTTATGAGCCCGTAAAAATCTATCTCTCTTCCTAATAAATTCTAATTTCATTTCACCCCTTTCTATCATCGTAAATAAAGTGTTTTTACTTCAAAAACTCGTCAATAAAGCTATTTGCCAAAAAGCCAAATTGCAAATATTCAAAAGGTAATTTTTCCCAGTTGGCTATGCAAATATTTCTTGTTAACCACAATTTAATGAATGCATACCGTATTTATCTTGCTAATTCTTCATATGTTGGGGATAAAGTGTTTTGAGTTATAAGTTGCAAATACCTCAAAAGGTGGTTTTGCACCCTTTTTTTCATTGCAAAGTTCTTGATAACTAAAAGTGAATGAATACTGTATTTATCTCGTAGATTCTTCCTTTATCCTAAATAGAGTGTTTTACCATATTAATTTCATATCAGGAATAAGCATTGCAACTTTTGTGGTTGCCCACAATTTAAGGAATACATACAGTACTGTATTTGTCTTGCTTATTCTTCATTTATTGTGAATATATTATTTTCTTTAAAACCAGTAAAGAATTAATGTTTTGTATGCTATTATGGTAGCATAAATATTTCTGGTTAGCTGTGAATAACCTATATATATTCATCCAGTAGAATGACATTGGAAACTCATTATATGTGTGCTCATGCTTTCAGTTTCCCATTATAAACAGTGTGTCATTTCTGTTTCTGAAATTGCAGTGTCCTGTATTCTACTCTGCCTGTGTGACAGAGGTAATCATCGAGTTGAGGCCAAAGTCTTGGCATACGTCCGTGGTGCCGGGAAACGAACTCATACTCACCTCCTCCGGGATTCGAGGCAGCATTTCATAAAATTTAATTTGAGAAATTTAATTCAATTCTTTTAATGTCATTGCATTTCCAAAATTAAAAGAAAGTTGAATTCTGAGTTTCATTTAACCGACTAATGGTAATAAAAATGGGGTGTTCAAGTACAAATATCTGTCCTGTCTGTTTGTGAGCTCTTAACCGAGCTCGGTACTTTGAGTCCCCTTAGTAAAACAGAATCTTAAGAACACTCTAGCATCATCATTTAAAACAAACCCCCACAATAACTACATTTACAACAGGGAAACTTCCTTTCTTCGTCTCAGAACGAAATGCATCAATACCAAGAGACATTTCATCTACTGGGCTTAATTTAAGCCTTTCAGCTAATTCCCTAGTTATAAAGGAACACTGGGAACCTGTATCAAAGAATAACCTAGTATTTACCCAAAGATTTCCCTTTGAGCTGCTTATTTTTCCACTTGCAGTAGGCAGAGCACATGAAGGTAAATTCGGCTTCACCATTTGCCTTTGTACTGCCTTCATTGTCATCACACCAACATGTTTCTTGTCCTTTTCTGAGTCAGAATGTTCTTGCTCATTGCTTGACTCATCTATATTTGAACCATTTGCTGACTGTTCATTCAGAAATGTAGGTTCTTCAAACCTTCTACGAAATTTTGACTCTTGTTCATAACACAAGGCTACATGATGACCATTTTTCTTACACTTCTTACAGTTTAACTGAGTGTAACATTCATTTGCATAATGCCCTGACTGAGTACATCTCAGACATTTGTTATTGTCTCTCAATTTGTCTCTGCATTCATTTATGCTTACTACTTTATTACACTGTTCAGACTTATGACCTTGCCAACCACAGAATACACATTCTGTTTTACTATTTACTACATTTGCAGTAGCACCATAACTACCCATATTCTTTTTATAGGACTGCGTCTCATTTCTCTGGTAGGTTTGGGTTTCACACTTTGTGTTGCCTTTAGTATTGTTGCCCTCTATATGATATGTAGTCGCCGTGGCTCAGTCGGTAGCGTCTCCGACTCTGAGGCGTCAGGTCGAGGGTTCGCGCCCCGTCACGGTCTGAGGTTAGCAAAGGCATGCACTCAGCGTAAGGATTACATCTGCCAAAACAAGTCCTTCGCAAGAAGGCAACCGTCCTAGCCCTTGGTTGATAAGGGAGTCCGTGACGTAAGCCCTCTATATGATATACATATTTTCCCAGTTCCTTCAAGAGGGTTTCATATGTAGGATATTTTGTGTCTATTTTCATACTAATCCAGTTCTCAACATCTTCTGGCAATTTCATCATCACGAGTTCTGAAAACACCCAATCAGTGTTCTTCATGTCGCTATAATTTTTCAGACTTCGAGTAATGGCTTCTACTTCCTGCTTGAACTTAAAAAGTGATGAATAATGAGAAGAAGGAGTTGGTAACTTTACCAATTTCCTCATTAAATTTCGTACAATCCTGTCCTTGCTGGCATAAACAGCTTGTAGCTGTTGAATGCATTCATCATAACTCTCACTAGCAACAGGATATCCCTTTATGGTGTCTTTTGCATCTCCTTTAAGGGCATTTCTTAAGATGGTAATCTTTGTCATAGTTGCCATAGAAATACTATATACTAAACTATCGAACGTATCCCAAAACTCGTGCCATTCATCATAGTTTCCAGAGAACTGTGGTATTTTTACTTCAGGAAATTTAGGTGTGGGTTGCCCTCTGGGGAGGCTTGAACTCTCGGAATTAGGAGCTCTAGTACTCTTCATAGTTCCTAACTTACGAATCCGTTCTAGGACAGCTAAGCTAATATTATTTGCTGTTTCAGCTAGATTGTCATGTTCTGTATCCTCCTCTTCAGAATCCCTTTTCAGGGGCTTATATTCGACATATTCCTCATATTTCCTATCATATCTTCCGAATCTTTCTGTTAGCGTATGATGACATCTTTCTAAATAATTAACAACAAGTGTCTCATCATCTTTGGCAAGTTCTGTTTGACACTGAACACAATCACGTTGAACCAATTCCCGAAGGCGTTTTAATGCCTCAGGTTTAACCGACATATTGAGAAAGCAAATAGAACATAAAACAACAAACAAATAGTTGATGCAATTTTATCATCAAAGAATCCACGATCTTCTTTATGCATCCACAATGCAACAAACATATACTCTGTAAAGAGTATCAAAGGACAATCTTCCAAATCTCAAGATAATAACACAGTTATTTAATTCCGTCAATTATGACGCCAATCCTAAAGGTGTAAAACACACTTTTCATCAATTAAACGACACTGTTAAGTCAGCAACAGTAAATGGAAAATGTAATGCAAACCACACTGTTCCTCAAATAAACAACACTGTGCACCTAGCAGTAGGTGGGTCACTACCTTCTGTTTATTTACGTAAACAGAGGAATCAATACGACATTCTAAACATCGTTAAATGGGAAATATGCAAACACACAAATCCCTAAAAACCACTGTTCGCCCAGCCGAAATTGGGTACTAATCTCCAAATTACTTAATGGACGCTCAACTACGATAGTATATTTCGTTTCCACAGATAGAAAAACGCTTTATCCACGTGGGAAAGGGATTCTCTTATTTATTTCAACAACCACTTAAATTTCAAAGTTATATTTGCAATATTCATGCAAATACATGCAATTTTCCTCCCTGTTTCCGCTGAAATGTGGACGATTTTAACCGTAGAGTTTTACACTAACTACTTACAAGGTGGGAGCTTATCTAAAATGTACACTATTTTCACCATTACCACACCAATTCTCATCCGGTTCGAAGGACCAAAAGCTGTGGAGGATTTCCTTCGATCTTATAACCCCCTAAATTCGGAAATCCTGACACGGCTTCAGTAGAGGCCTACCACGATCTCAAAATTAAATCCTCTACCAATAAAATATAATTAATATTACATGCATAAACATACATGCAAATATTTTATATGGGGGTTTATGAACTGCTGATATGTGAATATTTAAATAAACTCTCCTCACCTTAAATTAAAACTTCCTCATACAGAATAATACATTTTCTAACATACATTCTACCTACGAGTGTTCAATTAAATGAGCTCATTCTGTCCCTCACACGTAGTTATAAATATTGTTACAAAATACAATGAATCTGTACTCATCTGTCCGGACAACCCTGATGTCGTCAGCAATCACGGGACTCCGAATCAAAAACGTATCTTCTGATCCACAGATCTCTATCACGTTCTTCTACTTGAGTGTCTCGTAATGCCCCACGAGAACAACAAAAATTAAACTTATAAGTACTGTCAATAAACACAGTAAAATGAGTGCCTCGTAGCATCTCACGACAGCAACTAATTACTCTTTAACAAACTTATAAGTACTGTCAACAAACACAGTAAGAATGAGTGCAATGCCCACGAGAACAACAAAAATTAAACTTTTAAGTACTGTCAATAAACACAGTAAAATGAGTGCCTCGTAGCATCTCACGACAGCAACTAATTACTCTTTAACAAACTTATAAGTACTGTCAACAAACACAGTAAGAATGAGTGCCTCGTAGCATCTCACGACGGCAACTAACTTTTTGCAAGAAAGTCTTACAAAACTCCCCTCATTTGTTGGAGTCCTTGGTACTAGGACTAAGTTGAGTTATGACTTGCTTACAATGGTTCTTTGTTAAACGAGGCAGGCGATGCAATAAGCGTTATCAAGGAGGTGTAGGGTTAATGGCTAAAATCCATTAGTGACCTACATTCCTTTCTCCAAGTCTTCTACAGCCAGCCTCCATAATAAACTACACATTATACATACGAATATACGTGTATACGTGATAGAAATTAATAAGTACACATACTAAGTCAAAAAGTATACATACATGCACTTACGTTACAATAAACGAAACTATGTGCAAATAACACTTACATAATGTACGTAGGAATAAACTGTCTTGAAATATATTCAAGACAATTTCTTTAGTTCTAAATTATTCTTTTCAAATAAAAATTTCCAGTTACTTTGTTCAGGTCTTCTTCATAAGGTTGTTGTAATTCAGTAATATTGTTTCTTTCTGTTCTGTAACATTCACAAAATGATTAAAAGTGGGTTAGATCCTCATTTTCTACCACGTACTTCACACTTTATTTTTCTATCCGTAAATCTTTTTCTATTCTTTAATGGTAAGGTATTTGTCCTTGATTTAAAAAAGAGCACTGATGAATATCTATCATCATAAATATTTTCTTTGATTTCTTATTTCCATTTTTTATATGGTCAAGCTTTCTTTATTTTGTAGGTCTTCTTTCCATTTTTCAGAGTCCCAAATTCTATTTTCTTCCTTGATTTCCTCTTTTGTACAGCTTATCCCTTCTCTATAAGTTATCTCCACTTCTTTCATATCTCTGTCTATGGTTTTCCACCAGTCACTATTTTCCTCTTTTATATTGTTTTTAATATATCCTTACTTCCAATTTTTATACTGTTTATGTATTGTAGCTTTGAAGTTAACAATCTTATTTTCATAGAAGATGCTCCTAGTTCCCCTCTAAAAGTAGCTGTAGCCTTAGTTGCACCTAAAATTCATCTATAAACGCCATTTTCTATTCTCTGTAGTACTTTAATCTCGGTCTCTGTTAGATTTATAATGTTTGCGCAGTATAAAATTGATGGTAAAACAATATTCTTCCAATATGTTTTTCCTATTAATGTTGTTCTTTGTTATTGTTTTACGTCACGGACTCCATTTTCAACCAAGGGCTAGGACGGTTGCCTTCTTGCGAAGGACTTGTTTTGGCAGATGTAATCCTTACCGTAAGTGCATGCCCTTGCTAACCTCAGACCGTGACAGGGCGTGAACCCTCGACCTGACGCCTCAGAGTCGCAGACGTTACCGTTTGAGCCACGGTGACTACATGTGTTTCCTATTGATATTTTGTTGCAACTCTTTTACTCTTTTATATTAGTATATGTTAAATTGGCTAGCTTGTGTGCTGTTTCTATCATTATTTTCTTTTGTGTTTTAAGCATATTCTTCTTATCATCTATAATTATTCCTAAATATTTTAGTTTATCCACTATCTTTATTCCATCTATCTCATTAGCTTTTTCTTTCAAGTTATGTATTATCAAATTACACTTTCTTCAATCCCAGTCCACATTTTCTTCCTGCTTCTATTACTAATTTTATATAATATTTTGCATCTTTTATAGATTTTGCTAATAGCAGAGCATCGTCCGCAAAAAATAAAGTGCCTAGAGCTATATATTAATTCTTGAAGCCTCTCCCTTTCTTTTCCATCCTTTCAATAATAGTGTATGTCATCAATTTAAATAAAGAAGCTGGACCTGTACAGCCCTTGTTTTATACAGCTGGTTACATTCATCTCTTGTCCTAATTCTCTTCTTAAATCTATGTATGTTCTATCTTCTGTATAGATATTAGCTACCGCTTCTATTATCTGTGTATGAATTTTATACTTTTCATTACCTCTATCATCTTTTCTCATTTAATGAAGTCATATGCTTTACTAAAATCGATTGAGATAATTATTAGAGGCGTTTTGGTTATGTAACTTTCTTGTATACAGTACTGTATGATGTACAGATTGTCTTCTATTTTTGCTCCACTAGTAAAGCCTGCCTGTGTTTCCTTATTTTCTTCGTTCTAAACTATAGGATTTTCTATGTCCTCCTTTAGTAACATCATAAACAATTTATATGAAAAATTTGTCAACGCTATTGGTCTTAATTTTTTAACCGTAAGTTTCCTTTTCTTTTCAATCATTTTTGTTCTTGAAATTTTCCATTTATTTATTTTTCCTCCTTTTCCATTTAATTCTTAAAACCTTTTTGTTATAACTTTTATGTATATTTTATTTTTTATTAAAGCTTTGTACAGTTCAGCCTTTAGTCTGTCTGGTCCAGCTGCATTTTTATTCTTTCATATCTCTATTCAGTTGTCTAGCCTTTCTGCACTCACTATCTGTTTACTCATTGGTATTACTTTATCTTCTATTTTAGCTGATATTTCTAAATGTTCTTTTAATGTAGCCGGATGAATATAATCTCCTATCTGAATTTTTCCTATAGTGTTTTCTATATCTTTAAGATATGCTTTTGTTTCGTCTCCTCATTCCGTATACTGTATGTAATGGATTATTATTTTTACAATAAATGGATTGCCAGTATTCTAATAAATTATCCTTAGTTTCTGTTTCATTTAGCCTTTGTTATTCTTCATTATAAAACTGAATTTCTTCTTTCTTAGTCTTTTCAATATTCCACAATTTATTTATATTTTCCCAGAGCTTATTCTTAACTACCTTTAATTCATTCGTTATTTGCCTTTCATACTTCGTTATTTCTTCTTTAACTCATATATGTGCCTCCTTTTCTTTTTCTTTTTAAATTCCTCTTTATACTGCTTTTTTATTTCTTCATTCTTTTAATTTCTTTTTCGCTTGTTTGCATCTTTTCTCTCCCTAATCTTACTTCTTATTTCATCGTTTACCATGGTTGTTCCTTTCTGTTATTACTATTAATCCTTCTTTTATAAGCTTCCTTTAATGTTCTTTCTGCTACTTTCCGAATTGCTTTGTCCATTTGTTCTACACTATCTCTATTCTCTTTTCTTATGATTTCTTTCTTTTTTTTTTACAAATCTTTCTATTGCTTATTTATCTGTTTTATAGTATGCTATCTCCTCCCATTTCCTTGATCGAAATTTGCATTTACTTATTTTTCAGCTACGAACTTAGGTTGTAATAAATTGTGGTCAGATATATCTATCTTCTCTTTATCTTCGTCTATCTCCATTTTTCTGTACCATATATACATACATATGTTTATTGATCAATATGAAGTCTATTACATTTTTTTTTTAACTTTGTCTTTCCCATGTATATAATCCTTGGCATTTATCTTCTTCATTTAGAAGTATCATTCCATATTCTGTCATCCATTCCAGAATCATTTCACCGTTTTTATTTATTTTTTTATATCCTAAAAAGCCTAAGTGACCATTAAAGACTTCTAAAAGCATCTATGCTTCTTCTGAATTTTTGTCTATTACTCTCTTACTTTTTCTTCTAATTTCTAAATTCCTATCTCCCTCCTCTTTACTATTCCCTGCTGAAAAATAAGCTCAAATAATCCTAAAATTCATATTATGTAACTTTGCTCTTGCATATAATAAGTCCTTATATGCCCTGATTCCCATTTTTCCATTTCTATATCCTTTTACTCTCTTTATATATTATCATTAGTCGTCCTCCACATCTATTGTCATTTATTTCTCTCATAATGTCGATTTTCTTTCATCCTTTACTTAGAATAAATATATCTACTTTTTGTTCAGTTTCTGTTACACAAAAGAGGCCAAAATTACCATTATTATCATATATAAAAGTTTCTATTTCCATCACTTTCGGGGTTACTAATCCTTGTATATCAATCAAATTTATATAAATATTAATTTCATTTTTCTCTTCTATATATTTTTTCCTATTCAAAAATTGCATTACACAGTTTGCCTTTTTTAATGTACCAACCATGTTAATTATTTTTTTTTCAATTATTCTCTAACTATTTTAACATATAACCTTTCTTTTGGTTAAATCTGGTGCCATAAAAATGTTTTTAACTTCCTCTTCTGTACTTCTCCTTACGTTTTGTCTTCACTTTACGTATGTCTATTTGATTTCTCATCTTAAAGAGCAAAGGTCTAGGCTTAATTGGCCCTACGTTCTCTCCATTTACACTAGTTGTTGTTTTTTTCCCTAATCTTACTGTTTTAATTACCTGTGTGTTAGCCACCTTGACTGCACTTTCGAAAATGTATTAGCTACATCATTTCTTACCTGTTCATTAACTCCTTCACTTTCTTCCAAATTATATATAACATATTGTTTCACTTTTTTTTCTTGTTCTTGCATTTCCCTAACTTCTGATCTAATCTCCTCCCTAATATCATCTGCTGACAATCCCAAAGGACCTCCTGCATAACTTGATGCTATGTTTTTTTATTTGTGTTTCGATACTTAATATGCTATCCATCATTAGGGCAAGCTGTTTCAGCATATAATCATTTGCCTCTTTCAGCTTCTTATTCTCCTCTCTTAAATTTGTAAAACTACCATAACATTTTCTACAAAACCATTGCTTTATTACTTTTTAGAGCTTCATAATCCTCTCTTGATACTTTACGTCATCCTAGGTGGTACCATACTCTACACATATCACATGCTGAATCGCCTTGATTACTCTTCACTGCCTTTCCGCAATGTCCACAGTTGGGCATCTTCCTCAGAACTGCTGCTATATTTACTATTACTTTCATCACTTTCTTCATTTTTCTTCATCTTCCCCCTTGCTCCTCTTATTTTAATCAATAAGAATAATTATTTCTATGATTATTTGTTAAACACCTGAAAGCACGTCCTATTCGTGCCAAACTTAATGTACCTATTCTTGTGTATACCTATTCACGTATATTCGTATGTATAATGTTCAGTTCATTCTTTGGACTAGCTGTAGAAGAGAGAGAGAGAGAGAGAGAGAGAGAGAGAATCTGAGGCACCAAAGGGTTAACCACAAGCCTGTCACCCCCTGTGTGAATAGAAAACCATTATGTGTAATTGATTGCACTGTCAGATGAGGGGAGTTTTGTGAGATTTTCTTACAAAAAGTTTGTTGTTCTCGTGAGATGTTTATGCTCACGATGTGTGAAATCGGTCATGGTTGTGATTTATGAAATTCATTTGCTACCGTGATCATTGACGGTGCATATATGTTTAATAATAAATAATTAGTTGCTCTTGTGAGATGTCACGAGACACTCAAGTCGAAGAACGTGTCCTAGAGATATTTAGACCAGAAGACATTCGAGCTTAATTTCGAGTCCCGTGATTGCTGACGACATCTGGGTTTTCTGGACAGATGAGTATAGATTTAACTTAATTCTAGCAATTTTTATAACTACGTGTGAGGGACAGAATGAGCTTATTTTAGTAGAACACTCATAGGTAGAATATGTTGGAAATTTATTATTCTGTATGAGGAAGTTTCATTTTAAGGTGAGGATTTATTATCATTATTATTTTTTTTTTATAATTCACATATCAGCAGTTCACAAGCCCCTTTATGAAATATTTGCATGTATGCCTATGCATATAATATTAATTATAATTTATTGGTAGAGGATTGAATTTTGAAATCGTTTGTAGGCCTCTACCGAAGCCATGTCAGGATTTCCGAATTTAGAGGGTTATGAGATCGAAGGTTAATAACATATAGGAAATCCTCCACAACTACGTTCCCAATTCATAGGTTGTAGGGGTGCATCGTGCGATAGATTTAGTATCAAAAATATAGGACATGCAAATAGTGCTTCGTGGCAGGACTTGAATTGCATGTTATAAGGTCCTAAGGCAGAGTTTTCACGTAGGCCTTTCAGGAGGGCCTTGACTTCATGTAGGTCAAACTCAAAATTCTCTAGTCCAGTGGTTCCCAATCTGTGGTCCGCGGACCCCTGGTTGTCCGCAAAGGTAGTACTGGGGGTCCGTGAACTGAATTGAAATTCTCATATATATATATATATATATATATATATTATATATATATATATATATATATATATATATATATATATGAATAAGCATATTAAAAGAAAAAAATAATAATGCAGTTATACAAAGGCAACGTAACGTACCCATGCTCTCATAATTATGGCAATATTAAAATAAACGTTTCCTGATTATATAATTTATTTATTTTTCTTTTCTTTCTCTCTTTAGTTTTTTATGCATTTAACACTGTACATGAAAGTGACATGTCGGATGTCAGGCAATCACAGTACGGTAGGACAGAAGCATTTATACGTGTGAGATTACCAACCTGTCATGTGTTGAACATGTGCAGTCGGACCGTGGCGTGCGAGCTCAGTCTGAGCTGAAGTTCTGAACACTGATTGCTGCAACTTCGCTCATCCTTCACCGTCTTCACGTTTTGAACCGACAGTTGCATCCAAACGTTAATGCAACTTGAGCAGTCCGTAGTCAGTGCGTCTGTGTTTGATTCCCGAACCTTAATATTTAGTTGTATTAACTACATCAGTGATTATTTATTGTAAATATCTGATCGTATGATGGATCGGTGGTTAAAAACCAGAAGCATGTTAAAACGAGACAGTAGTGACATAGAAGGTGAATGTGCGACAAGCTCAAGTGAAAAGACACTGACTCATCAGTCGAAACGCAAAAACCGTAAATACTGTGATGAATACATATCCTTTGGATTTATATGTAGAGGCAGTGAAGGAGAACAGAAACCACAATGTGTTCTCTATTATGAAATATTGTCCAATGAAAGTATGAAGCCAGCCAAACTTCACCGGCATTTTGAAACTAAGCATAAGGAGCATACTAACAAACCTGTGGAATATTTTCAAAGAAGACAGGAAGAACTGCTTTCAAGACAAAATATTATAGAAAAATAGCAACCGGGGGTGATAATAAGAATGCTGTGTGTGCTTCGTATGATGTTTCTCTTTTAATAGCAAAGAGTGGAAAATCACACACAATAGCAGAGGAACTAATTCTGCCTGCTGCCAAAGCAATGGCCACTAGGATGCATGGAGACAAAGTATCAAAGAGTTTTGATCTCATTTCCTTGTCAAACACCACTGTCAAGCGGCGAATAGAAGACATGTCTAACAGTGTTAAAAATCAACTAGTGAAGAGAGTGATTAAAAGTCCGTAGTATGCTTTACAATTAGATGAAAGTACAGATGTTGCTAACAGTGCTGACTTACTTGCATTCATACGATATGAATTTGACCGTACAATTAAGGAAGATTTTCTCTTTTGCCAGTCATTGCCAACACACACAACTGGTGAGTCTATTTTTAATAGTTTGAATGATTTTATAATAGCTAATGAAATTGGATGGTCAAAGTGTGTAGGAGTCAGTACTGGTGGGGCTCCCGCAATGTCGGGAAAGTACAAAGGACTCAAGGCAAAAATCCAAGCTATAATACCAAATGTCAAGTGGACTCATTGCTGCATACATAGAGAATTGTTGGCAGCAAAGAAAATGCCAGAAAAAATGAAGACGACTCTAGATGAAGTAGTGAAAGTAGTTAACTTCATAAAAGCTCAGCCATTAAATTCTCGTATTTTTAGTGCTCTTTGTGAGGAGATGGGTAGCACTCATGAACAACTGCTCTTGGATTCTCAAGTGCGGTGGCTGTCCCGCGGTAAAGTACTTACCGGCATATTTGAGTTGCGTGATGAAGTAAGACTATTTCTTCATGATAAATCATTTCATGGGAGAGAATGGTTTAATAACTTTTCGTGGCTAGCTATTGTGGCATGCATGTCTGACATCTTTACTTATTTGAATGACCTAAATTTGAGCTTACATGGGAGATCCATAACTATTTTTAAAGTTGAAGATAAAGTGGAAGCCATGATCAAGAAATTAGAATTGTGGTCTGAACGTCTGCATAGTGGTGTGTTTGAATCCTTTCCAACACATAATGACTTTCTTGGAACTTCTGAAAAAAACATTTCTGAAGAAATAGGAAGCCTTTTTATTCAGCATTTGCAAGGTTTACAGATCAGTTTTAGGGATTATTTTCCTCCTCATGATGGTTATAACAAGTGGATTAGGGATCATTTTCATGTAAATAATTAACAGCAAAAGAAGAAAATAATCTTGTTGAACTTTCATGTGACACTTCACTAAGATCACGTTTCAGCCGTCACAATTTATCAGACTTTTGGTTACTATTGAAAAATGAGTACCCAGAACTGGCAACCAAGGCCCTGAAATATCTAATGCCATTCCCTACTACGTATTTATGCGAGCAGTCTTTCTCACAGCTCATTTACATAAAATCAAAATACAGAAATAGGATGAATGTGGAACCTGATCTTCGCTTAAAACTGTCTGCCATTGAACCTGAAATTGAAAACATTGTAGCAGCAAAACAGCATCACCCATCTCATTAATGAGATTAAGATAAAGTATTTTTGTTCTGCTCTGTTCTGTTCTGTATTTCTTTCTTTATATTTTTTATATATTTTCCCATTTTTTCATTTACATATGTCTTTCTGCAGAAATGAATCTAGTTTTCTGATATGAGGAGTTTGTTGCTAGTTTATTAAAGCAGCATGTTAAGTTGACAGACGTTTCAATATCTTGGGGTCCGGGGAAAAAATCATTTAAATAAAAGGGGTCCTTGGTAGTGAAAAGTTTGGGAACCACTGCTCTAGTCTAAAGGTTCACCACTGAAATATATTCCTGACATATAACAATAAATGTCACATTGAGGTGCCCTGATATAGAGACCGCAACTCATTGTCAAAGATGAAATAGATAAAAAATATAATTTCATTCGAAATGTATCATGATTGGAATAAATTTCATAAACATATCCATTATGATTTGTTATTTCCATAATAATGTCACGTATATCATAAAAATAAGCTCTATGTATATTGGGTAAAGGAAATAATATATACAATGTTACCAAGTAGCTATTTATATGTTACACTTAATAATATAATGAACGCGAAAGTAAGGTCAAATTAAGGTATCGAACAAAAGGGGTGGTTGTGAAGTTTACTTTCTCTAATATATATTCTCTGCAGTGATGCCAACCATGGGGAATTTTCCCCAGATTTAGGGAATTTGAATTACTGATGGGGAAATGGGGAATTTTGATAAAAATGTGGAGAAATTTTGCAATTGATTTGAAATTCTCAATATTTTGATTACATTCACCAAAATGGATATCTATGAAGCAGGATATATCTATAAAAAAAAGTTCAAATACATGCCACGAAACTGGTGCCAAAAATACGCAATCTCAGTTGAGAGGCTGAGGGAATTAGACTTACCATCACTCGAAGCTAGAAGAGTGAGGGGGGATATGGTGACAGTCTTTAAATTCCTTCATGGTTATGATAGAGTGGATAGGGATCGATATTTTGATATGGCTGGCTCTAGAACTAGAGGTCATAGTTTGAAGCTTCGTAAGAAAACTTCTTTGCAGGATGTAAGGAAATACTTTTTCAGTGTAAGAGTAGTTGATAATTGGAATTCGCTAAGCGAGGAGGTAGTTAATGCTATCTCAATCCATAGTTTTAAGGACAGGTATGATAAGTATCACTAAGTATAAAATGGAACCGATGAGGAGACGGTAAGATACGAGCTTTGGGCTCTTTCCCGTAAACACAATTAGGTAATCACAATTAGGTAATCACAGTTACATCACGAGAATTTCATGTTGTCACAAGAATAGAACATGTCCAATACTGGTACTACTGTCTATGAGTACGTATCTTCGTGACAGTACTCCAGTCCTGGTTTTGTTATAAAGAAAAGTCTTCCCTCCATTGCATCTTTGGTTATTCTATTTCCTAGTATAATTAAGCCTAATCAGTTAAATGAGATAGATGGAGAATGGAGAGCATCAAGAAATATCGACTTAGATGTTCCTTCCAATGTTGATGTAGGAACATTTTGGCAAAATATAAGAGAAATTAAATCCGGAGATGGCAATGCCAAGTTTCCTCTCTTTTTTTTTTATTATTATTTTTTCCCCCTCATTTCAGTGCTTCGGCAGAAATAATTTTCTCTGCTGTCAATAATATGAAGACAAAGGTAAGAATTAGATTGTCCACCCAAACAGTAATAGGTTTGTTGCATTCTAAACGTTATTTGAGGAATGAAACCTGTGCAAGTTTCCGGGTCAGTAATGCTCTTGTAAATAGGATATATATATATATATATATATATATATATATATATATATATATATATATATATATATATATATATATATATATATATATATATATATATATATATATATATATATATATATATATATATATATATATATATATATATATATATATATATATATATATATATATATATATATATATATATATATATATATATATATATATATATATATATATATATGAAAGAAAATACACTATGCCACTACATATATATATATATATATATATATATATATATATATATATATATATATATATATATATATATATATATATATATATATATATATATATATAAGGATGACAGTACAAAAAAAATTTAGAATCTGAATTCCAGATTAAAACTTAGCACGAGGGTCTGCCCCTCTCTCTTTTCTCTCTTGCTTTATTTAATTTTCGTGCTTTTCCCTCCAATTCCCTTATATCCTAAATCCCCTCCCTTTTTCCCCTCCTATCCTATCCCATCCTAAAAAAAAAAAAATGAGTGACTCGGACTGGTATGTGTTGTACTGTATCACAAAATTAGCGAAATCAACATACATTCAACAAAATGAGAAGTTAAATTGCCCTAATGGATGCTGGGTAATGAATAATTGTCTATGATTTTGAATTTGTTATTATATTTATTATATTTTAATGAAAACCACTGTCGGCAAGGAATGTTTTTTTTTTTTTTTAATTGGATCAGGTATTCATAAATTAGTTTGAACAGAAATTTGTAAAGCTAATTTTAAATGAATCCGAATAAAGAATTTGGAGTATTTCAGTTTAAATTGGCTTTTACTGACTATGCGTCTGGCATATGTAAATGTCTTATAAAGAAAAAAATAACAGGAATATCAATGAAAATGAATATTGGTGGGAGATAAACCAACTCTTTTGGTCACAGTTGCATTGTACTTTGTTTTCTACAGGGATCTGTACGGACAGTCTCTATATTTATAAAGATTTTATTATTGTTCTTTCTTTTTTTATGGGATAGGATAGGAGGAGAAAAAGGGGAGGGGATTAAGGATATAAGGGGGGAATTGGAGGGAAAAGCACGAAAATTAAATAAAGTAAGAGATAAAAAAAGAGAGGGGCAGACCCTCGCACTAAGTTTTGATCTGGAATTCAGATACTTTTTGGTTCGTGTGATATTATTGTTCCATTATTTGATTAAAATGAAGGTATGGTAATGGGGAATTTTTGAAGGGTTTGGGGAAATTTTATCCTGTTGTCTGAGGAATTTTGCATCAACGCACCTGGCAACACTGATTCTCTGTACTGTCAGGTATTTCGTCAGTGTTTATTGTTATCATGTAAAAGAACTTTTTGGCTTTCTTAACGTTTCGAAGGATATTGTTGTGTACTTTTAAAGTCGTAGTGAAAGTTTATTTTCAAGTTAATGCGGTAGCCCGCGTTGAATATGGTTAGCTTGTGCAATATTGCTGGCAGCCTTGATGTTCAACAACCATTAAGAATGCTAGGATACTTTTTACACACCGAAGAGTTTTATCTTTTAAGAAATTAATCACTTCAGTGGCTGAGGCAGCACACGGCAGATTTCCATGATGGTATTAGCGTAGAAGTCTGGGCTTTACAATCCTCTACTCTTCCAGCCGTTTAAAGTTGAATAGTAATAAGATAGTGTAGGACATAAAGCTACTCCCATTTGCATGGAACAAGTGGTAAGGTATGGTAATCTTACCCATTGGGTTAGACCTCACATTTTTCCTCACCCATGGCAGTTAGGTAAGGCTCGGTTGGAGTGTTAGATTCAAACCCTCCCCAACTTACGAACGAGTTAGGTTCCATTATCTGTTCGTAAGTAGAATAATATGTAAATTGTCTAAGTAAAAAAAAAGTCCTGAACAGTACATACATATACAGTACTGTACAGTACTTAGGCTAAAGACACTTATCTACTACATAAAATGTAAAGTGTAGAACATTAATGAATTTTGTAATATGAGTAGCAGACACTTTTCCTGATAAATGTCTTCAACAAATATTGTTCTGTACTTGGTGTGCCACGCCGATGCTTCAACATATGTGCGGAGATGTATTCGCTACCATTGAATTTTTATCAAACCTCCCTGGAAGTGGAACTTCCTTCTCTTCATCTTTTTTCATCAAGGAATGTTTCAACTAGACAATGAAGGTGGATATTCAAAAGCTCGCATTTCAAGTTATAAGGTACCTCATTTTTGAAGAAATTTTTGGAGAAAAGAGCTATTTACTCTTTGGGAGAATAATCTCTCTATCACTCTCTTCATCGAGTACATCTGCAACCATGTGTAATAATTACATACCTCTCTTATGCTATTTAATTACTACTTAAAACATAAAGTATACAGTATTAGTGAATTTTAATACAGTAATAATAATGTAATACTACAGTACAGCACAGTAATACATACATTAATACACGGATAGATAACGGGTAGGTTTTTGTTCGTATCTGTGAACGTTCGTAACTTGGTTGTTTGTAATTAGGGGAGCTTCTGCATCATCAGTCCTTACATTATCCACCCATACTGTTCCCCACCAGGCATGCTATAACCAAATTTTGTTTGTTCATATTGTATTTTTTTTAAAGACTCGCACCCTCCAATTTTTGGGCTAAACTCATTGGTTAAGATTAATTTTATGCACCCTGCCATATTTTGTATTTATGCCTTATTAAATAGTATTTATTTGACATATATGTCTAAAACTCACATTGCTCTCTCCAGGAAAACATTTGCTTTGGTCAAAATCACGCAAATAAATTTATAGTCAATTATCAAAAGTTAGAAAAACCAGAGGGGAAGCCGTTTCAAATATGAGAGCTGAGAACAACATACCCAATTTGCAAGTGAGCCACGCTGCTTTTTAAATTGCCAAATTTACCCAGTTAAAATACGTAACCAACTAACTATCCAAACTTTACCTAACCTAGGTTAGGTTGTTTAGTTAGTTGTTTACGTCTTTTAACGGACTAAATTTGGCATTTAAACAGCAGCATGGCTCACCTGCTAATTGGCTGCGTCAGTCGCATCTGTCAGGTTTTTAAACGCTCCCCCTCTTTGTTTTTCTAACTTTTGATAATTAACTATCAGTTTATTTGCACTGACCAAAGTACAATGTTACTGGGAGTAGTAATGTGAGTTTTAGACACATATGTCAAAGAAACTATTTGATGAGGTGTAAATACGAGTTATGGCAGGATGCATAAAACGAATCTTTGCCAAATATTTCTACTGGTAGGTTTTGGTGTGTTTTGAATTAATGTTATAATTATTATTTAATTTTTTTTTTTTTTATGTGTTAGGGTTGATATTAGTGGGCGATGGTATGTACTTAAATAACTTAGTCAAAGCTAACTTAACCTGATGTAGCCTAACCTAGCCTAACCTTACCTAACCTAACAACCTAATTCAACCTCACTTAACCTAATCTAACCTAGCCTAACCTAACCTAACCTTGAACACATTGCATTGCTGTTCCTGTTTCCAAACACAATGTCAGTACAGCCATCTCTTGATCAAGGCATTTTAACGTGCATGAAGGTGAACGTACCCACCTTACTATTATCAGGCATCATGATACTCTTGATGCTCACCCAGATTGCAGGATCATGGATAATTGGAAGAGCTTCACAATCACACAAGCATTCGAGGTCATTGCTTAGTGTGTTGATAACCTAAAAACGGAGACTGTCATTTATCTGTTGGAAGGCATTACTGTACTGAGTTAAGCAGTATATGGCTTCATGGTTTTCCCTACAATTGATGGAGAAGTGAAGGAGATTTTGCTGGTAGCTAGGGAAGTTAATAAAAAAAAAAAAAAATGTCGAAAATACATAGAAGAGTACTGAGAAATTCTTACAGATGAAGACTTGGAATAACAGCTGTAATAGTTGACTGGAGAAGAAGAAGCAGAAGCAGACTCGGCCGTTACTGCGTACACTGGCTCACAAATTTTTTTCCACAAGGCTCAAGAAAGGATGGGTTAAGTCAAGGATATGACCTTTCAATGGATCAAAGCCTGCATGTAACTCGTGTACCAACTGCTGGTGTAAAATCACTGTAGGAGGGTTTTATTATAACCAGAGAATAAAGAAAATCTTTAGATGTCAACCTCCATAGAATCCAATGTTTAGCCACAACGAAAACACTGATGTTCTTCATATGAAAATAACATAGACATTACTTTTTACATCCCATTAGGGGGCTCCAGTTAGCTTGATATCTCACTGTTTACCAATAGGGTTATTCATATCGTCACTTCATACCGTCGGCACTGTAGACAGCATTCGTTGTCATTGTTTTCAGCATTATTATGACTGTGTATATGAGAGATGGAATAAATGAGAAAGTACATGTGAAAGTAAATGAGAGGATTAATGAGTGAATGAAAGAGAATATGAATTGTTACTGTATTTTTAATTTAGTATAGTATTTGTTACTCTGCTGGATGTATCATGTTGGTAATACTCATTATTTTTTTACTTTTGCTGTACTGTATAGCTTCTTCATTTAATTTGTAACAGATGCACTCCCTTAGATATTTGATATTTAGCACTAACAAAAAACTTAGCACGAGGGTCTGCCCCTCTCTTTTTTCTCTCTTACTTTACTTAATTTTTGAGCTTTTCCCTCCAATTCCCTTATATCCTTAATCCCCTCCCCTTTTTCCCCTCCTATCCCATCCCATCCTAAAAAAAAAAAAAAAAATTCACGGCATGTTATGATAGAGGTCAGGTATGTACTCCTGTTCACTGGTGTGTTTAAATTTTTTGGACCTTTTATTGTTTTCGTTTTTGTCATTATGTTTTTACATTTGTTTTTCTATTTAGCATTAAAGGTTATAACAAACTTTTGGAAATGCATGATACAGTATCACAGAATATTCTGTTAGTGTTAGTAAATCTGCTACTGTATGTTATACATTATGACAACTAGTGTACTGTATTTGCTTATAACTAAAATTGCAGTAGGTAGAGTTTGAATACAATACTGTAGTCTAGTTATGAATTAAAGTATAACGGAGGCTGAGAATATGTATATTCTTAACTAATATTAATTTTTATACATGGGTCTTGAACTTATGGGATTTTATGTTACATGAATAGTGGTGGAATCGATTGCTCACTTAAGATGTGAAGCAAACTTTCTATATATTGTTACAAGAATTTATTGTTTCTGATTGAGCTTCAAGGTATATAATATACCTAGACTTCAATACGTAGAATTATTACTAATTTGCAATAAAAGCACAAATATTGAAAGAACAAGCGATATCCAAACAAGGCTAAGAAGGATTAAGAATTTGGTAAGGAGTGAAATCACATCATACATCTTTATTATCTTTGTACCATGTATACTCTCTCTTGTTCTGTTTTTATCCTTTTTATTGCTTGTTCTTATTTTCTATCACTATAAGTTGTCAGTTATTCTATTTGTTTCTGGTCTTGCTAGTCTGTGTGGCCTCTTGCTTTTAGTATTTAGGGTGGACATGTAAGGCTGACATAAGGAAAGTTAATTTTTTAGTGTTCCCTGTATATTCAGAGATATTTTGGGAATAGGCATGAAAGTTATCAAATAATATATTTCAAATCCGATTTGGAATTACTCATTCTAGTAGAATATTAAAACTAGTTTGTTATATACTTTTTCAGATAGTGTATGCTGCTTTGGACATTTTATCTTGCTAGATTAATTAATGTTGTATGCTTTTAATTACCATGTAGGAGCAGCTTGCTGTGTTGCCTCAGATTAGGTATATTGGAAGTTAACAATGAACTGAGCAAAACTGCAAGGATTATTCCAAATTTTAGCTCTTATATCAAACACTGGTATAGATTAGTTTATTTGAATGTAAAGATAGGTTGGATTAGCTTCATTATTTTAAATATTTTTTACGGGGAAAAATAAAATCAGCATGTTGTATACCCTTGGTTGATCCTTTTTATTGTTATGTCTCCTTACTCTGTGTATCATAAAATACTTGCGACTTGCTGTCAGTAATTCTGGAAATTACACATTTTAAAAGTATGGATTTAGAATTACTTTGCAATCTCTGCAGAAGCTACAACAGTATGGTAACATTTGAATACAATTTTTCAGATACACTTGAAATGTTTGAGATGTATTGACTAAAAGGAAGTGTGCTCCGTGAGCATTGTAGAAAAATGAGTCGTCGCCCAATAGTTACTTGTAAGTATTGTTTTTCTGAGTTTTAAAATCTTTGAGAATTAGGAGAGTATTAGAAATGTTTTCCATTGCTACTTTGTATTGCTCAAGGTATTTGTTAGTGCATGAATTTGTAAGGGGATGTACGTTTCTACTAGCAGCAGTCTTACATTTCAGTGGGCTTTGGAAAATACAGTATTGAGAAACAGAGATGGAGAGTGTAATGACCTGTCAGATGTGAAGGGATTATAAAAGATGTGTAATGAATATCCAATTCTCTGGTGGGTTTTAATATACCTCTGCATTACTTTCTTGATGTCTATTCCAAAAATTCTCCTTAGATATTATTATTATTATTATTATTGTTATTATTATTATTATTATTATTATTATTATTATTATTAGCAACAATAATTTTCCTCTGATGATGATTGTGGAGATTATTATTATTATTATTATTATTATTATTATTATTATTATTATTATTACGATTTTGTCATTAAAGCATTATTTTTACAATGAATAATGTAGTTTTGATTGAATGAACAAGAGTTAATTAAAGATTCTCTCTCTCTCTCTCTCTCTCTCTCTCTCTCTCTCTCTCTCTCTCTCTCTCTCTCTCTCTCTCTCTCTCTCTCTCTCTCTCTCTCTCTCTCTCTCTCTCTCCTCTCTCTCTCCTCCCCCCCCAACATTCTATTCTACCCAACCCCCCAAACTCCCTTTGTCCCAGCCAACTAGGGAGGGGCACTGTACACAGTTATTAAAGTAAATAAACCAACAGACGTACACACAATGATGAGCCCTTAATAATAATAATAATAATAATAATAATAATAATATTAATAATAATAATCTCCACAATCATCATTAAAGGAAAATTATTGTCGCCAATAATAATAATAATAATAATAATGATAATAATAATAATAATATTTTTTATCTACCTTGGCTGTTTTCCCCTTTAATTGGGGGTTAGCCGACATCAAGAAAGGAAAACAATAAGGGGATTACTTTGCTCTATGGGCAATGACGAGGGAGCTAGCGACCATTCAGATGGCACTGTTGGAGTGCCACAGTCCATCGTCCCGGCTCTTCCACAACCTGTGTTGCTTCACAACTGCCAACTCCTCCTACTGCCCCTACCACAGGGCTACCTCTGTAAGATGCAGCCCCGTGGTAACAGCAGATGCCCATCAGAGCTGCGTCACAATCGCTCGCCACTCATTCCTATTCTTAGCACGCTCGCTTGCTTCCCTCACATCCATCCTCCTATCTTTCAGGGCTCTCCTTACTCCATCCATCCATCCAAACCTAGGCCTCCCTCTAGCATTTCTCCCATCAACTCTTGCATGCATCACCTTTTTCAGCAGCCTTTCATCACCCATCCTTTCCACATGGCCAAACCATCTCAGAACATTCATATCTACTCTGCCTGCAATTTCTCTCCTCACACCCGTTCTTGCTCTCACCACTTCATTCCTAACCTTATCCAATCGAGATACACCAATCATACTCCTCAGGCATTTCATCTCAAACACATTTAGTTTCCGTCTCTCACTTACTTTCCTACCCCATAACTCTGATCCATACATCACAGTTGGCACAACCACTTTCTCATACAAAACTTTCTTAACATTCATTTCCAACCCTCTATTCTTCATCACTCCTTTCAATGCACCCAACACTTTACATCCTTCATTCACTCTGTGACACACATCTGCTTCCACTCCACCATTTGCAGCTATAACCGAGCCTAAATACTTAAACTGCTTAACTTCCTTAAGTGTCTCTCCATTCAACATAACATTCAATCCAGCACCATCCTCATTTCTAGTACACCTCATAACCTTACTCTTTCCCACATTCACTCACAACTTCCTTCTCTCACACACCATTCCAAATTCTGACACTAACTGTCACAGCTTTTCCTCTGAATCTGCCACCACCACAGTATCATCTGCAAACAGCAACTGATTCAGCTCCCACTCGTTATCATCCCCATCTACTATTCGCAAACCTCGACCACGCACTCGCTCATTCACCTCTCTTACAACTCCATCAATATACAAATTGAACAGCCATGGTGACATCACACATCCCTGTCTCAGTCTCACACTCACTGGAAACCACTCACTCACTCCATTCCCTACCCTAACACAAGCTCTACTGCCCTCATACAAACTCTTCACTGCATGCAACAATTTACCATTAATTCCATATAATCTCAAAACACACATAGCCTCTCTATCAACTCTATCATATGCTTTCTCCAGATCCAAAAATGCAAAATACACATCCTTACCCTTTGCTAAATATTTCTCACATAACTGCCTAACTATAAAAATCTGATCTATACAACCTCTACCTCTCCTAAAACCACTGCACTTCCGCGATCACATATTCTGTCTTATCCCTAATCCTATTAACCAGTATCCTACCATACACTTTTCCTACCACACTCAACAAACTTATACCCCTAAAATTACTGCATTCATACACATCTCCCCTACCTTTGTATAGGGGCACTATACAGGTAATCACCCATTCCACTGGCACCAATGACAACATAAAGCATATATTAAACACTCACTAACCATTCCAATGCAGTCACACCCCCTTCTTTCAACATCTCTGCTCTCACACCATCCATTCCAGGTGCTTTACTTGCTTTCGCTTCATACAATGCCCTTTTCACCTCCTCTCTTGTAATCTCTCTCTCATTTTCATCTCCCATTACTGACCCTTGAACCCCCCCCACTGCCACTATAGCTGCCTCTCTATCTTCATCAACATTCAGCAAGCACTCAAAATATTCTGCCCATCTTTTCCTTGCATCGTTCCCTCTTAACGTCTGTCCATTCACATCTTTCACTGTCTCTTCCATCCTCGATCCACCCTTCCTTACTCTCTTCACTTCTTGCCAAAACTTCTTTTTATTCTCCTCATATGACCTACTAAAATCCTGTCCCCACCTAACATTTGACAACCTCTTCTCTTCCTCTACCTTCCGCTTGGTTTCCACATTTTTCTCCTTATGTCTTTCATACTTCTCCCTACTTTTACACTGCAGCCATTCCTCAAAAGCCCTCTTTTTCTCTTCCACCTTCATTTTCACCCCTTCATTCCACCACTCGCTGCCCCTCCTCATGCCACCTCCAACAAACCTCTTTCCACACACATCACTTGCATGTCCCACAAAACATTCTTTCATCAACCCCCATTCCTCCCCTAACTCCCCAACTTCTCTTTCTTTCACCCTGTCATATGCCACTCTCAACCTGTCCTGATATTCCTGTCTCTTCTCTGGCTTTTTCAACTCTTCCACCTTCACTATTTCCCTTCTACATCCCCCCACACTATTTCCCCACTCTTTTGCTACTACCACTTTTGCTTCAACCAAAAAATGATCAGACATCCCAGCAGCCACACCCCTGAATGCATGCACATCTTTCACTCTACCAACCATGCTCTTTGCTACCAACACATAATCCATCAATGCTCTTTCTTTCACTCTTCCATTTGCCACTCTCATCCATGTATACTTATTTATTAACTTCTTCTTAAATAAACTATTACCTATCACCAACTCTTGCTCCACACACATATCTAACAGTCTCTCGCCACTCTCATTCCCACCTGGTACCCCATACTTTCCTACAACACCTATCTCTCCATCACCAACTCTGGCATTCAAGTCGCCCAACACAACTACATAGTTCCTTCTACTCAGACCATCCACACATCTAGTTAACTCATTCCAGAATTCATCCCGCTCTTCCTCACTTCTCTCACATCCTGGCCCATACGCACTAACAAAAGCCCAACATTCCCTTCCTATCCTAGCCCTCACCCACATCAGCCTAGATGACACTTCTTTCCATTCTACTATCTTATTTACCATCCATTCACTCAGCAATAATGCCACACCTTCTCTCGCTCTCCCCCTTTCAACCCCAGACACCCTACCCGTCACATCACCAAATGCCACTTCTCCTTTTCCTTTCATCTTCGTCTCACACAATGCCAATACATCCATCCTCCTCCTACCAATCATATATTCAGTCTCACATCTTTTGTTCTCTATCGTACTACAACCACGCACATTTAGACACCCCAAAACTAGAGTTTGGGGAGAAGTTACTCTCCCCTCTACTCCCCTTCTTCTTTGACGTCTCGCAGGAGGTTGATACGGGGGGGGATTCCTAGTCCCCCCACTCCGTCCACTTTTAGTCGCCTTACGACACGCAGGGAATACGTTGAGGCTATTCTTTGATGTTGTGCCCGCCACCACAAAGCACTAATAATAATAATAATAACAATAATAAGAATAATAAGATCTAAGGAGCATTTTTGGAATAGACATCATGAAAGTAATGCAGAGGTATATTAAAACCCAGCAGAGAATTGGATATTCATTACACATATTTTATAATCCCTTCACATCTGACAGGTCATTACACTCTCCATCTCTTTTCTCTTTACAGCCTGATAAAGGCTGTTTTATTTTATAATTTTTTGGGCTGTCCTGGTGTCACAATCATCTTAAAAAAAAAAAATTGCCACAAAAAATGCGTGATGCGCTGAATTCGCGATAGGTGAACCGAAATATAGCGAGGGATTACTGTGTATATATATATATACAGTGTTGCCTCACTTATCGCGGTAGTTCGGTTCTGGGACCCGGCGCGAACCAGGAAATCCGTGAAGTAGGATCAGCCTATATGTACATAGATATTTGAATATATTTTTACGTTTACCCTGTATAAACTGTCCCTGTACTGTTAACATACCACCCTTTACTTCATAGATAACAGCATGCAAGCGTAAGTTTATATGAAAGTGATAGGAAATCTTACCATGAATGTGATGATGATGTGACATACATACTCATTTACAATTATTTTTTCGTTTACGTACTGTATAAACCCTCCCTGCACTGTTAAAAAACACCCTTAACTTTATAGATAACAGCAAGCAACGTAAATTTTTATGAAAGTGATAGGAAAACTTACCGTGAATGTGATGATGACGTGACATACATACTCATTTACAATTATTTTTTCATTTACGTACTGTATAAACCCTCCCTGCACTGTTAAAAAATCACCCTTAACATTATAAATAACAGCAAGCAACGTAAATTTTTATGAAAGTGATAGATAAAATTGCGGTGAATGTGGTGATGATGACGTGACATACATACTCATTTACAATTATTTTTTCGTTTACGTACTGTATAAACCCTCCTTGCACTGTTAAAAAAACACCCTTTACATTATAAATAACAGCAAGCAACGTAAATTTTTATGAAAGTGATAGATAAAATTACGGTGAATGAGGTGATGATGACGTGACATACATACTCATTTACAATTATTTTTTCATTTACGTACTGTATAAACCCTCCCTGAACTGTTAAAAAAAACACCCTTTACATTATAAATAACAGCAAGCAACGTAAATTTTTATGAAAGTGATAGATAAAATTACGGTGAATGAGGTGATGATGACGTGACATGCATACTCATTTACAATTATTTTTTCGTTTACGTACTGCATAAACCCTCCCTGTACTGTTAAAAAAACACCCTTTATATTATAAATAACAGCAAGCAACCTAAATTTTTATGAAAGTGATAGATAAAATTACAATGAATGAGGTGATGATGACGTGACACACTCATTTACAATTATTTTTTTGTTTACGAACTGTATAAACCCTCCCTGCACTGTTAAAAAAACACCCTTTACATTATAAATAACAGCACGCAACGTAAATTTTTATGAAAGTGATAGATAAAATTACGATGAATGAGGTGATGATGACGTGACACACATACTCATTTACAATTATTTTTTCGTTTACAATCTGTATAAACCCTCCCTGCACTGTTAAGAAAACACCTTTACATTATAAATAACAGCAAGCAACGTAAATTTACTTCTCCAATAAAAAAATGAAAATAATGAAATTTTTTTTTTCAATATTTTAATATTTTTGCGTATACCCATAAAATAAAATAATAATTTATAATTAAAAAAACCGCTATAGAGTGAGAACGTGAACCAAGAAACGCGAATAACCGGGGTAACACTGTATATATATATATATATATATATATATATATATATATATATATATATATATATATATATATATATATATATATATATATATATATATATATATAGTGGCCACAATCCCCCTTGTAAGAGGGTGGCAGAGTCATAGTGTTGTGAAGTAATTCTCACTCCTGACTGTTCTTCTCACCTGACTTATATAATATCTGATTTATTGGTAGAATGGTCCGTGATAACAGATAAGCGTCTTCTTTATAGATGTTTATTTGGACAAACAATTAATTCCTCAGAGTTCCCATGATTATATAGTTTCTGTCACTATCAACTCCTGATTCCTGCCCCCAAGGGGGAGACTGCTAAGTTGTGGACGTGACTTCTGCCCTGGCAAGGTTTGAACTTTAACTAAACTGGGCTCTGTTGCCAGTTGTGGAGGTCGGTGGGTATCGAGTGCGTCACCGCCATCTGGCACTTATAGGCATCTATGATATACCATGTGAGGCTATATGCATCTATGATATGCCCTACGACACTCCCCACCACCAAACTGAAATATCTCCGATCTTTCAGACTAAGCATCACTAACATGAGAGCCTTATACTTTTCTAACTATCATTATTTTACAAAAATGGGGCAGAACTCTCTAAGAAACTAATTTATGAAACTATTACAATCTCATACAATTATCTAAACAGATTACAGCAATATCAAAATTACTATGCAAAAAGCTGACCAAGAAAAATATGTTCTTTATAATAAGCATTGCAATTAAAATAAAAAAATCAAACTTAAGTATTCTCAATTGCAATATATAGCTAGTAAGCATTGGCAAAATTATTTAAGAACAAAGCTAACTAAGCTATTTCATTAATCAAAGAGTACAGAATACATTTGGACATGATATATGCAAGTACTTTTAAAATGAAATATTTGTCATGATGTGAAAAGTTAAAAACTTTCACAATTACAATATGTAATTACTGTTCAAGGACAAACTGATAGGAGAACTCAGTGAGCATAATATAAACAGATTCGTCTATGATCTGTCTTCACAAAGATCTGCATACCACCCCTCAACCTAAGAACTAAATGAGGAGAGGATTCTTCTGTGAACTCAATGAACACAAAGATTAAATCATGCTTCAAAACAATGATAATATTTAAGCAGAAAGCAACTTATTATGATTTTTGCAAATTGTACAATTTATCAATCGCACTTATTCTAATAAACTTATATCTAAGGGAGACTGAGGTTTTTTCGTTTAAAATTATCTTAAAACTAGAAAAAGAAAAGGTACAAGATTTTGTCTTGCAAATCGTGGTCAAAGATGGTGGGGACATTTTCTTGCCCATTTTTTATCAGTTCTAATATGTGGGGGAAACTACTTTGTGATTTAACTAATAAGGGATTTTCCAGACCCTTTCTTTCTCTTTTCACGAAAGTTATGATATGTGTGGGGGTTCTTTCTTTCCCATTTTTTAATTTTTAATTTTTTGGTGACTTTCATTTCCCCAGCCCCTCAGTGGGTCACCATTGCTAGGACTTGCAATCTCACTTCTAATTTCCCGGGACCTTTGCCTGACAACTTTGAGGTAGGTCTGGGTTGTAACACGTACCACGAATCCTCTTCTTTATCTGGGGACTGGCCTGACAAAGGGAGTGCGTTGATGCATCAACCGGATCAACCGGCACCTCTCCCGCCTGCTTCCTTGCGAATTTTGAGGTGGTCCTATACTATTACCACATCTCACGCCTCTCCTCAAATGAGGCGCATCTTCCTTCCATAGCTGAAAAATACAAACATAGCCTGAAGTAGACTCTAAGGCCGGAAATTAGAGCTTAATGTCGCTAATACAAATGCAGAAAGAATACATATGACCTCTGCACACAAACAAAGGCCTTTTGTTTGCATTCAGAGAGTATACTTTGCCTCCCTTCATCTGCAGGCGCTTGCAATCTCTCCCATGGGTAAAAGGGACTGGTTTGTGGAAATAAAATTAAAAAATTGCAGGTCAGGGCTGCCTGGAAATAGTGTGGTAATGGAAAGTATGTGTCTACACCATTAGATTATTATTGCAAGATACCTGGGACTTAGCTGAGTAACTGATGCATAACATTAGTCCACTGTAGATATAAAAAAGAACAGTCATGAAATGCTGAGAACAGCCACACCAACAATACTAATACTCATGATCATAATAAACACAATAAAAATACTAGATCAGGAATAGCCGCGCATATGTAATTGAGACTGGTATTTCGAAGTAAGAACAGAGTCCTACACTCATACTTCACAACGATGCTCATTCTAACACTGTCTCCTTTGGCTATTCGAATTCCTGCAGTTATAATGTGTATATATATTTGTATATATATATATAGGAGCACAGTCCTCAACTCTCTGTCTGCCCAATATGTTAGTGGGAGCTTTATCTATTTTCTAAAACAGTTGCAATATGTGGCAGAAAAACTCATACAATAATCAGTCCAACTGATGTCTTATCAGTATTTATGCAATATCAGCATGCAAAAACTTATCAGCTGAAATAAAACTTTGGCACATTTATCATTTTGCAAATTTGCAAAGAAATCTAAAAAGAATCAATGATCATAATACTCTGTCAACATAGAAAAATAACATTGTTCAGTATGTAAAGGGTAAAAGGATGAAAGAGAGAGAGAGAATTTACTTTCCTTCAAAAAAAAGTATAATTTTGCTTATAAGGCCCTTTTTTGTGACTTGACTTCCTGCCCAAACTATACAAGTGGACAGAGCTCAACTACAATCATTTTCTAACATCTAAAGAAGAATAAAAACAAAATAAGTTAGTGTACAACTGCAGAAACATCGAAGCATAAATCCATTCTTTTCTGCTTTACTGAAATGAGCATACACATCCTTGTCTATTATGACAATCTTTTCTCTTTCTATAAATCAGAGGGTTGAGTTGAAGCACACACTTACTATAAGTCAACATACCCCTGATGGAATCAAAGCAAAATACTACAATCATATGTGATAATATCTCTACTACTATCAAGAAAGTTACAATTATCTTAGTTAGCTCAATTGTAATTATAAATTTCATGACAATGGTAGTGTTGGGGGAATGGAGAGTGTTGTTAAGATTCTGTTTTACTAAGGGGACTCAAAGTACTGAGCTCGGTTAAGAGCTCACAAACAGACAGGACAGATATTTGTACTTAAACACCCCACCCGTTATACCAGTACTCGGTTAAATGAAACTCAGAATTCAACTTTCTTTTAATATTGGAAATACAATGACATTAAAAGAATTGAATTAAATTTTTTAAATTAAATCTTATGAAATGCTGCCTCGAATCCCGGAGGTGGTGAGCGCGATTTCGTTTTCCGGCACCACAGACGTATGCCAAGACTTTGGCCTCAACTCGACGATTACCTCTGTCACACAGGCAGAGTAGAATAGAGGACACTGCAATTGCAGAAACAGAAATGACACACTGTTAATAATGGGAAACTGACAGCATGTGCACACATATAATGAGTTTCCAATATTCTACTGGATGAAAATATATTGGTTAGTCACAGCTAACCAGAAATATTTATGCTACCATAATAGCATACAAAACCATTAATTCTTTGTTGGTATTAAAGGAAAACAATATATTCACAATAAATGAAGAATAAGCAAGACAAATACAGTACTGTATGTATTCCTTAAATTGTGGGCAACCACAAAAGTTGCAATGCTTATTACTGATTTGCAATTAATATAATAAGACACTCTACTTACGATAAAGGAAGAATCTACGAGATAAATACAGTATTCATTCACTTATAGTTATCAAGAACTGTTTGCAATGAAAAAGGGGGGGCAAAACCAGCTTTTGAGGTATTTGTAACTTATAACTCAATACACTTTATCCCCAACATATGAAGAATCAGCAAGATTAATACAGTATGCATTCATTAAATTGTGGTTAACAGGAAATACAGTGTTCCCCCCCATACCGCGGTAGTTCGGTTCCGGGACCAGGCGCGAACCAGGAAATCCGCGGAGTAGGATCAGCCTATATGTACATAGATATTTTAATATATTTTTACGTTTACACTGTATAAACCCTCCCTGTACTGTTAAAAAAACACCCTTTACATTATAAATAACAGCAAGCAACGTAATTTTTTATGAAAGTGATAGGAAAACTTACCGTGAATGAGATTTTGATGATGACTTGACATACATAGGTACAGTATTTTACAATAATTTTTATGTTTACGTAAAATAGCGGCCGACATCCACAAACTTTTTTCCTTCTTTCAACATATCTAAGAGTTTCACTTTATCTACAATGGTTAACATTTTCCTTTGCCGCTTAGGCTCACTGCAAGAAGCCTTAAAAGATGAAGGATGCTTGGGAGGCAATGCAAAGGTTAAAATATGCGAGTAAAAAAACCACAAGCAAAGCATATTAATGATAATAAGCACAACGTGAATGGCGGACACGTGAGTTAGACTGAACGAGTCTTTGTCTGAAACGCTGATAGCGGTATCGTATTTTACATGTTGCAATACTGTTAGTATTTATGTTTTTTACAATTTTTTACGGTTTTATTATTCTTAGGCTAATAAATACGTTTTTTTTTTATCAATAAAATCATGAAACTACTGGAAATATAAATATATATGCTAGCGACCCCAATACATTGTACGCCATCAAACACTATTTCGCTTGATGCAATAATGTGAGTTATACTCTACGTACGTATATCATTCAGTTATTAGTACAATGTATATTAATTTAAAATTCATCTACTTATTTGATGATTGTACAAAATCTATTGTATTTATTCATTGTAATTTGGACCAAATATTCCTTTTGTAAAGATTATACTGTACTTTTCAAAAGAGGTGGTCAATAAACGTATCTATCTCTCTATCTATCTAAATTTATGTTTTTTACTATTTTTTACTGTTTTATTATTCGTAGGCTGGGAAATAAATTTTCTTTATCAATTAGATAATGAAATATGTTTTTTTCATTTATATTTTAATATTTTTGCATATACCCATAAAATAAAATAATAATTTATAAAAAAAAAACCGCGATACAGTGAGAACGCGAACCAAAAAACGCGAATAACCGGGGGAACACTGTATTTGCAAAGCCAACAGGGTAAAATTACCTTTTAATTATTTGCAGTTTATAGCATAAAACACTTTAGTTAAATGATTAATTATTTGCAATTTATATAGCAAATAGCTTTATTGACGAGTTTTTGATGTAAAACACTTTATTTACGATGATAGAAAAGGGTGAAATGAAATTAGAATTTATTAGGAGAAGGGATAGATTTATACGGGCTCATAACCAGTTTCAGAGGATGAGATTTTCGTTTATCACATTCAATGAAAAGAAACTTCTTAGCAATGTATATCAGCTGTAATTTCCAGGTTAAGGAATTAACTTTGGCAAGTGAGATTCCAGTTAGGAAATCTACAAAATTTCGTTTGTATGGGAATGGAATCTGAGAAAAAATTCGTAGGATTTAGCCAGTAATGAATGTAACTAATTCTCGAAAAACCAATTTGCTTGACCCACGAGCTTTACCATACACTATCCCGCACCTTGTTTGCGCCAGATGAATTCCTGTGAAGATGCCACGTAAATAAGGTTTGAAATAAACTTGACTGCTGAGGCGAGATGTTGCCTCTGGGATGTTTGGCCGCCAAATGAGGACGCTTCATTGTCCCTCCTGGTGACGTTCTGTAGGATATATTTCTAGAGCATTAACTGGCTCTTATATCATTTAAGGACTACTCTAGTGGTGATCCCTGGCAGGCAATTAAAGCAGAGATGCAAGGGAGAGACAGTATTTTAGGTGCAATAAGTGGAAGCAAATAAAATAAAACAAGAATAATAATGGAAAGTTAGATTACTGGTAGACAATCTCTAGAACGTTCTTTGCTTGTAGGAGACAGAATTTAAGTACTCAAATAATAAAGAAGCTACTGATATATATCTAGACAGGCTAATGACATAACAGCAAGGTCAAATTTATAACAAAATTATCAGCAAGAACAATTTTTATTATAAGAAAATTGTAAACAAAACGTATCTGATGGGTTCACTAAAGAGGTGGAAAAGTAGGAGCAGCCTTTATATCGGGACTCTGCTTCTACACGTACAAGAATAGTAAATGAGATATATTTAAAATTAGCTATAAGCTAAGATGTAAATTGCAATTAATCATAATCTGCAAAAGTCAAGAAGTGGGAATTATTTTTTGTAGTTAGAAAAATGAGAGTTAAGTTAGTAAATTACTAATAAGGCATCTATCAGCCTCTGGTGACTTTGAGCGAAACACTCTGTCACAAAGGCCCTTTCTAGAGAATATTGATTTAGCAAAATTCTACTACAGAAGGCGAAAAAAGAACAGAGGAAGTTACGGTGACTTCAGTGTTATTATGAGGGATGAGATATCCTTCTCATGGAAAAGAACAAATGAACAATAAGAATGGGATCCACCACTGGAACATATCATACTATTAGGAAAAGTGAACAAGTCTTATAAACAAAACATTAAATGGCATGCAAAACATAAAAGAAATGTAATCAAATGCAGATTTCAAGAAAATTAAATCACAATTAGATATCAGCGAATATCAATATTTAAGTTTAAGAATGCTTCACATGCAAGAAGGCAATAATATAATATACAAATAATTACAGTATACGCAAATGGAAAACTTGAACCACGTCGTCATTAACATTGGCGACTGGATTTAAAACAGTTTCAGCTATTCATCACTAAACTAAAATGTTTCCGCCATATTCTGGCTTTCAGAGTCCCACAAAGGGAAATATAAAACTACGATCAAAGAATTATTCTTCATCCTTTTCGTCTTTCACTAGGAATAACGTTTGTAAGCTAAAATAAACAAGTACAGTATTAAAGACATTAAAGATAAACATAAAAAATAAACAACATATCAGAGAAGTAATCTTTACCGACTAGTCATATTGAGGCTAACAGCACCAGCTTCCTCATTTGAGGGTAACGACTGTCGACTTAGTAGATCAGCAAGGTCATTGTCCTTGCCATGAACAAGTTGGGCAGTGAATTTGAAAAGATTCAGGTAAAGTGCCCACCTTTTCGGGCGAGGATTTAACTTGTCTGCAGTCTGTAAATATAGGAGAGGACGGTGGTTGGTTCTCAGTGTAAAATGTTGGCCATACAGATGGACTTCAAATTTCTTTATAGCCCAATATGCAGCTAGAGCTTCCTTCTCTACAGTGGAGTAATTTCGCTCTGCAGGGCGAAGCCTGCGGCTTGCATATCGCTCTGGAGCTACTTCTGCTGAGTTGTCTGATCGGGCTTGCAAGAGCACGGCACCCAGGCCTTTGTCTGAGGCGTCGGTCTGCAAGATAAATGGAAAATCAGGGTTTACCAGTTGTAATACTGGCTCACCCGCCAATGCTTCTCGGAGCTTGAAAAATGCTCTCTCCGCTTCATCTGTCCATTGAACAGGGGAGGTTTCACCTTGCTTTGAGGAGGTCATTTGCTGCAAAGGGGCAGCGATAGTATTAATGTGTGGAATGAACCGTTGGTAGTAGCCGACACTACCCAGGAATGATCTCAGTTGAGTGACAGTAGCAGGTTTCACCATATCCTTAATAGCTTGTACCCTGTCATGTAAAAGGGACATAACTCCTTCTCCAACCACGTGGCCGAGATACTGCAATTGTGTGAAACAAATCTCACATTTGGAAGGCTTTAAATAAAGTCCATGCTGGTTCAGACGAGTGAGAACTCTGCGGAGAGTCTCGAGGTGCGATGACCAATCCTGAGAATGCACCAGGATGTCGTCTATAAAGCATGAAACATTGTCGAGATCCTGTAGTACTATCCTCATGAGTCTGCTGAAGCAACCAGGGGCATTTACCATACCAAAAGGCATGACCCTGAACTGGTATAGACCATATCTTGTGGAAAAGGCTCTTGTAAGAGGCTTGGTAGTCTCGCTCAACGGGACTTGCCAAAATCCACTGGCCAGATCCAACTTGGACAGGTAACGGGCTTGGGAGAGCAACGAGAAAATATGCTCGGCGTCAGCAATGGGCTCTCCATCAAAGATGGTATGGGAGTTAAGCTTACGACAGTCAAGGCAGAACCTGTGACTGCCATCTCGCTTACGCACTGCCAGTAACGGCGAACAAGGCGAAATGCTCTTTTCAACTATTCCGAGGTGGACCCATGTGTCAAGATCTTCCTTCAGCCGTACGGACAGCTGGTGGGGAAGACCATAGGAATGCCAAAATGGCTCTGGGTCAGTTAATCTGACATGATGCTCAAGGGTTGCGGTAATGCCTGGGAGGTCGTTGAAGACGTTCTCATAGTCCTCTAATAGCTTATGCAGCTGTTCCCGTTGACTTGGTTGCAGTCTGGAGTTAATAATGGAATTACTCACACTTTCCTTTCGGTGTGTCGGAATGGCAGTATCCTTACCATCGTCAAAAGCTAAGATTATGTCATCAATTGCCTGGGCGGTGGCTGCGGCCAGAGGGGCTTCTTCCAAAAAACTCCACTCCCGTAAGTCTGTATCCACTACAAGGGTGGAGCATTCCAATATAGGAGGTAAGGGTTGGCTATATTGGAGCACCTGTGTTGCTGCAGCCTCTGAGGTTTTGTTGATGCTGAGGGCATCTATAGGGGTTGTTGAGAGTGCCAGCGCAGGATCTCTGTGGGCCTCCGGGTCCTCACAATAAAGCTTCAGCTGGTTAATGTGGTATTTCCGGTTATTGCCATCAACATTTAGCACATAATTGTCAGGGGTCACCCGGTGTGCCACAGTGTACGGTCCTTCCCAGCGTAGCATTAGCTTGCGGGTATCTGTTGGAAGAAGTAACAGAGCTCGATCTCCGGGTGTCAGGGCATGACGCTGGGCACGCTTGTCAAAAAGGAGCTTGGCAGTCTGCTGGTGACCCTTAATGGCTAATTGTGCAGTTTTCCAAGCCTTTTTGAGGTGAGACGAAAACTTCAAAATATACTCATGAACGTCCCTATCGTCATCTTCGATGGTAGGTGAATCCCAACATTCTGCCAAGAATTCCACTGGGCCTCTGACCTTATGACCATAAATCAACTCGAAAGGCGAGTATCCAGTAGTGTCGTGGGGCGTGTCTCTGAAGGAGAAAGGTGCAGCAGTGACGTACTTGTCTCACTGCCTAGGTATATCTAGCACTAGCTTGCACAAACATCGCTTCAATGTCCCGTTATAGCGTTCGCATGCTCCATTTGATTGGGCATGATAGACACTCGTTCGAATGTGCTTCATTTCTAAAAGGTTACAGAAAGCCTCAAAGTTCCTACTTGTAAACTGACTTCCATTGTCAGAAGTGACCTGCTCAGGAAAGCCAACCCTGGAGCAGATTTCAAATAGGGCATGAGCGACTGCTTCAGTCGTGATAGAAGACAGTGGCACTGCATTCTGGGTACCTTGTTGCCAGGTCGACGTATACAAGGAGGAACCGTTTCCCCGTGGACGAAGCTGGATTAATAGGACGTAATATGTCAATAGCGACCTTGGAAGATGGCTCCATTGAGAGCTTAGTTATCCCCATGGGAACTTTCGGTACCGGTGCCGTAGAGGTGGATTGACAGACAGGACAGAAGAATACGTATCTGTCTACCTCGGTGTACATGTTTGGCCATGCAAAAGCCTTCTGAAGGACGTGCCGAGTTTTTGCTTTGCCTCCGTGTCCACTCAGAGGTAAATGGGGTGCCACATACATAGCCTGGCGGCGCAATGAAGCGGGCATCACCAGCTGTTTAAAGGTGTGGCCATCTTTAGTCACATGCCTACGAAGTACTCCATCGGCAAGGGCGTAAGTGATCTGGCCTCCTCCTCTCACCGTGAAGGTCCTTCCCTCGGTGGCCTGCTGCATCCAGCGTTTGAGGCTGGGGCAATCTTGCTGCAATTTGGCAAAGTCTGGATGGGACTTCAATGGCTCTAGAGGTGCATCATCTGGTAAAAGAGGGGGAAACTCTCCGCATTCCACATTACGTGTACTAACTGCAGCAGACTCAACGGAGTCAGTCGGAGAATCGTCCAAATTCTTGGCATCGAGGCCAGGAGTTGCTGCTGAAATGGCCTCATGTGATTTTCCCCGAAGGAAGTTATAATGAGAAATGTCCTTATGGTAGAGGTCGGCCTGGAAAATAGTAACTAGGTTCAGTGCACGACCCAACAAGACAGGGTACATAAGCCCAATCATTGCCACAGCTGGGGCTTTTCCCTTGTAGTATTTGCAATCCAGGTTAATGACACAGCAGCGTCGTATTTGGGGTGTTCCTTCAGCAACCCGCACACGAACGATGCTGGTAAAATCTTCATCCCTGACGAATCTCTCGTCAACAAGTATGCCATTGGCCCCTGTGTCAAGGGCTATCTCAGCTTTCACACCATTTATGGTTTCTAGGCATTTTGGGATCATTTCCAGATCATCATGTTCGATGAATTCCACATTGGCAAGTTTGTGTGGTGGTTCCTCGGCCTTATCCTCATTGGCCCTTTCTGGCCTTGTTTCCACAACATGGGCCGAGTGAGTGGCCGGACTGCCATGTGGGCCGCCGCTGTGAGAGGTAGTGTGGTGGCTCTTAGAGTTTGGCTGAAATCCCCGGGAAGGTGGAGCAGGGTAATGGCCCTTGCCTCTGAACTGCTGAGGCTTAGGTCTTATTGAGTCATCCTTCTTGAGTGTGAGTGCATGGCCTTAATAAAGTTTAGGAGTGTGAGGGGGATGTGCTGGACGATGTGAGTTCTGTGAGGGGCCCTTGTGCCTCTCGTTCTTGTAATCTCTATTTCCGGATGAAGAACCACTGTCTGGGATTCCCACCCGAAGCCGAGCAACCGCAAGCTCATGTTCACGTTGTGCTTGTGCCTCATCACTTGCTTTCTTCTCCAGCTTATCTCAGAGTTCAACCATCTTCTCATGAGCCCATTCGAAGAGCTTCTGTCTTGGGGAAAAACCGCATCTCTCACCCATAGCAATCATTATGTCCAGGTAACGCTCCTCATCGAATGTTTCGATGGTTTCCATGTTTGTTTCCTGTGACTGCCTGGTTTCCATGGGGGTTTCCTAAACAGTCAATAACGAAGTGCCAAAAACAATCACAAAAAAAATAAATCTCTACAATAGTAGAAAAAAAAATGAAAGAACCACACAACACCAAGGAGAGAAAACAAATTCAACACCACAGTACAAACTTAAACGTAAAAGTGATCTCAAAACCTCACCTTAAAAGTGACTCAAAATACAATCAAGTGCAACAGCAGCAAAAAGTTGCAAAACAGTGCATGAAACTCTGGTAATACAGAATGGCAGTCGTGCCTGCTTAACAGCAATATGTGGCAGTACCTGCGGTTGTGGTGCAAATGAAAGGAATGAGCAACACAATCAAGTGCAACAGCAACAAAATGTTGCAAAACAGTGCATGAAACACTGGTAATACAGAATGGCAGTCATGCCTGCTTAACAGCAATATGTGGCAGTACCTGCGGTTGTGGTGCAAATGAAAGGAATGAGCAACACAAGTGCAACAGCAATAAAATGTTGCAAAGCAGTGCATGAAACACTGGTAATACAGAATGGCAGTCGTGCCTGCTTAACAGCAATATGCGGCAGTACCTGCGGTTATGGTACAAATGAAAGGAATGAGCAACACAAGTGCAACAGCAATAAAATGTTGCAAAACAGTGCATGAAACACTGGTAATACAGGATGGCAGTCGTGCCTGCTTAACAGCAATATGTGGCAGTACCTGCGGTTATGGTGCAAATGAAAGGAATAAGCAACAACCAATTTTACCGACTAGCACCCAGTGCCAGAGAATACAAACAAATACAGTATAGCGGTCGTGCCTGCGTATGAGCGCGTATATGGCAGTACCCACAAATAAAATGTCGTAAGTAAAATTATGGAGTGTTGCCAAAAGGGCACAGATCCTATGCAAAATACACCAACGATAAGCTAACGGCTTACTGGGCAGCCAGATTACACATGTCTACTAGTAATGCGAAAATTTATTTTCAAGTGACAACTCAGAAACATGAAAGGCTTGGCCTAGGCTCGATAAATGACACCAAAGTTTTTCTTCCCAATCTATGAGCAGTCAATGCTTGCATATAAAACACAATTATAAGCAAAATACTTAATATGCTTTCTCCCAATTCCTAAATCCCAAGTAAATATAAACATTTCTTAACAAGTATCACCCTTTAACGGATATATAAAACACGAATGCTTTAGAGTCAATCTTATAACGCAAATAAATGAAATTTTAAATAACACGTCTTCTCGTCATGCAAAATTTCTTATTTCTGTTACCACATAATCTCATGTAGATTTCGTGAATTTTGTTTACCACATGGGAAACAAGAAGATATTAATTACCATAATTAATCTTGAAAATAAAAAAAATTCTGACCCGCAACGTCTCTAGCGCGAAAATTTTCATTTGCAGCCTATGATTCATTCATTTCAATAATCGAGCCAATGGTAATCGGGTATCATGTGCAATATTAAAAAGCAAATAAAAATAAATTTATAAAAATCAGTCTGTCTGTTCGGGTCCATGTTCAGGCGCCAATCTTGTTGGGGGAATGGAGAGTATTGTTAATATTCTGTTTTACTAAGGGGACTCAAAGTATTGAGCTCGGTTAAGAGCTCACAAACAGACAGGACAGATATTTTTGAACACCCCACCCGTTATACCAATACTCGGTTAAATGAAACTCAGAATTCAACTTTCTTTTAATTTTGGAAATGCAATGACATTAAAAGAATTGAATTAAATTTTTTAAATTAAATCTTATGAAATGCTGCCTCGAATCCCGGAGGTGGTGAGCACGATTTCGTTTTCCGGCACCACAGACGTATGCCAAGACTTTGGCCTCAACTTGACGATTACCTCTGTCACACAGGCAGAGTAGAATAGAGGACACTGCAATTGCAGAAACAGAAATGACACACTGTTAATAATGGGAAACTGACAGCATGTGCACACATATAATGAGTTTCCAATATTATTCTACTGGATGAAAAAATATTGGTTAGTCACAGCTAACCAGAAATATTTATGCTACCATAATAGCATACAAAACCATTAATTCTTTGTTGGTATTAAAGGAAAACAGTTTATTCACAATAAATGAAGAATAAGCAAGACAAATACAGTACTGTATGTATTCCTTAAATTTTGGGCAACCACAAAAGTTGCAATGCTTATTACTGATTTGCAATTAATATGGTAAGACACTCTATTTACAATAAAGGAAGAATCTACGAGATAAATACAGTATTCATTCACTTATAGTTATCAAGAACTGTTTGCAATGAAAAAGGGGGGGCAAAACCACCTTTTGAAGTATTTGTAACTTATAACTCAAAACACTTTATCCCCAACATATGAAGAATCAGCAAGATAAATACAGTATGCATTCATTAAATTGTGGTTAACAGGAAATATTTGCAAAGCCAACAGGGTAAAATTACCTTTTAATTATTTGCAGTTTATAGCATAAAACACTAGTTAAATGATTAATTATTTGCAATTTATATAGCCAATAGCTTTATTCACGAGTTTTTGACGTAAAACACTTTATTTACGATGATAGAGAAGGGTGAAATGAAATTAGAATTTATTAGGAGAAGGGATAGATTTTTACGGGCTCATAACCAGTCTTCAGAGGATGAGATTTTCGTTTATCACATTCAATGAAAAGAAACTTCTTAGCAATGTATATCAGCTGTAATTTCCAGGTTAAGGAATTGACTTTGGCAAGTGAGATTCCAGTTAGGTAATCTACAAACTTTCGTTTGTATGGGAATGGAATCTGAGAAAAAATTCGTAGGATTTAGCTAGTAACGAATGTAACTAATTCTCGAAAAACCAATTTGCTTGACCCACAAGCTTTACCATACACTATCCCTCACCTTGTTTGCGCCAGATGAATTCCTGTGAAGATGCCACGTAAATAAGGTTTGAAATACACTTGACTGCTGAGGCGAGATGTTGCCTCTGGAATGTTTGGCCGCCAAATGAGGACGCTTCATTGTCCCTCCTGGTGACGTTCTCTAGGATATATTTCTAGAGCAGTAACTGGCTCTTATATCATTTAAGGACTACTTTAGTGGTGATCCCGGGCAGGCAATTATAGCAGAGATGCAAGGGAGAGACAGTATTGTAGGTGCAACAAGTGGAAGCAAATAAAATAAAACAATAATAATAATGGAAAGTTAGGTTACTGGTAAACAGTCTCTAGAACATTCTTTGCTTGTAGGAGACGGAATTTAAGTACTCAAATAATAAAGAAGCTACTGATATATATCTAGATAGGCTAATGACATAACAGCAAGGTCAAATTTATAAAAAAATTATCAGCAAGAACAATTTTTATAATAAGAAAATTGTAAGCAAAACGTATCTGATGGGTTCACTGAAGAGGTGGAAAAGTAGGAGCAGCCTTTATATCGGGACTCTGCTTCTACACGTACAAGAATAGTAAATAAGATATATTTAAAATTAGCTGTAAGCTAAGATATAAATTGCAAATAATCATAATCTGCAAAAGTCAAGAAGTGGGAATTATTTTTTGTAGTTAGAAAAATGACAGTTAAGTTAGTAAATTACTAATAAGGCATATACAGCCTCTGGTGACTTTGAGCGAAACACTCTGTCACAGGTAGTAATTAACAATAATTATCTCTAGATAAATTTATTCAAAACTCTTTAATTATAATATATCAAAGGGATAATGATATTAAAGATGTTTCAACACAAAAAAGATATAAAAAATTTATATAACAAAAACGGGTATCTGAACAAATATGAAAAATTTGTCTCTGTGTATGCAGTAATAAAATAAAAAATGACTGCATTTTGGTTAAGTTTCATGATATCTTATGGAGTTGTACATGAAAAATTAATAATATATATATATATATATATATATATATATATATATATATATATATATATATATATATATATATATATATATATATATATATATATTCTTCTACTCTCTCAAATTTGAATTTTTTCGAGTGACCATTCAACAGAACTACCTCAGGAGACAGGGGGGAGTTATACGTTTTTCTCTTTTTCATACTTACAATCGGGTAGGTACTTAACTAACTTTTTTTTTCTACTCTTTCCATTTCCTACCCAAAAATACTGCCCAATATCTGTCTTCTGGCCTTCAAATGGCTAGCTTTCGCTTGGAGTCTTGTGTGTATGAGCTGTTCCTCCCCTGTCTCTTCGGTTTCTGGATCAACTTCGTCTCTTTCAAATACAGGAAATGGCTGTTTGACATTCTTGTTGTCATTTCTTGTGAATTTACACTCCCTTCTTCATGACCAAGCTGAAATAATTGCGACAATCATTATCATGGCTTAAACTTCCAAAGTTTTATTGTATCTATCTGTCATATTCTTTCGGACAATTAATGTATATACTGCAGCTAGAAAGGAAAGTAAAGAATCATTCATAGATTCATGTCCTTTATCGCGTAATATCTATCTTGGAATTCTCGGGAATCGAATAATAATCTCGTTGGCGGAGTACGGGACAAAAAAAATACAATAAAATTTGCAGTTCAACCATATCTGGGCAGGTGGAGAATCACTTTCTCAAAAATATCCCTCAATAGATATTGCAACAGCTACATCACCTTCCATAAAAATACAATGATATGGCCTGCATAAAGACATGGTGGAGCAGGGGAAGAATCCTAGCAGACTCCTTCCCCATCATGCTTCCCCAATGGACTTTACCGCGATTCCACTCACAAAAATTTCCCCCCCATGATACCCCTAATCAGTCATACCCTTTCTCTGTGTAATTCCTCCCCTTTCCCTTCACTCTGAAGGAGTGCGTGGGTAAAGCCTCGGTCGGGCTGGGTGGTCACATAACTGCGTCCCCAGTCCTAGGTACCCCCTCTACTCCCACTAGGGTGCACTAAGGCTACACAATAACTTCCCCTTTCCCCAACACACTGAGGGAGTGTGTTGGTTGGCGTTCTCTCGAGGCGTCTCCCTCAGCGGCTATTAGGCCCCATTCTTTCTCCCCCTCTACACTACATTAGGGTTACACTTAAACCCCCCCTACCCCAGCACAGAGTCTTGATTCTACTTTTCCCGCCTGCATAACGAAAAAATAAAACTCGCTGTATTTAAGAGTAAAGATCTAAATAACATCTTAGACTTTCTTATTCCTCAAAAGGATATGTTATGTGCGTAGTTTAATATAAATTTCTCTATAATACGACGTTAGAAGAACGATCTGTCATTCCCGTTAAATTTTCCTCGCCAAAATATAGCCCGCGAAAAATTAAAGAAAGAAACTTGAACACAGGTGCAGGGGTATTTTTCACTACCGCTCTTCGTAAACACTGTCACTTTCGCTTTAAGAAATTAATATAAAAATGATTTTGCACGTACATTAAATCTTTTCAATTAAAATCAATATATTTGCCTGCTTAATAATCAACTTAGGCATTAATACAAATAAATTGAACACCCTTCAATGCAATTACTCGTTATATTATTCAAAATTATAACAAAAATAATTTATTACTGCTTATAGCTATTAGTACAAATTATTCATGTTTGTAATGGGTGCAGAAATTCTACTTTTATTAACTTACTAGAGCCACACCCCTCATATGCGGGTTGGCTGAGTCAAAGCATAACTACAAAGTAAAATGGCGGAATCCTCCGACCTTAGTTTCTTTTAATAACGGTCCCATTACTCACTGGATACTGATCACAAGTACTTAGCTATTTTGGGAAACTGCTTGTAGAGCATCATGGCAACAGGCAATGGAGGAGGGGGTTCTTCTTTTTTCTGGGTGCGGGATGTCCCTGCCAACTTCTCCATCTCTCTCGTAAAATTGACGAATCACCATCTTCTTGGTTGGATCGAGTAACATATACTTCTGGTAAGGGGCGTTTTCACTCAAATCCCCAGTCACACTTCGGCTCAGTGTGACGGTGGTGTACATGAAGGCGCTCTTTGTCCTTTTACTGCTGGGGGCCTTGCCAACACAGGGGCAGGGGAGAGTGACTGGTTCTAGTAACTTGATACTGTAAGTGTAGGGGGAAGCTGAGACTTTCTCCCTTGACATCGATGTCTTGCTGCTTGTAATCGTCTAGAAATTTCTTCAACACTCGAACATTTCTTCCATAGATGCTTTATATTTGTTTCGTCTGTATTTTTAATTCTTTATTTTTCTTCGCTGTAGTAATGGCGTGGATTGATCCCGAGCTGGTCACCAATTGTCATGGAGTAATTCTCACTCTGACTGTTCTTCTCACCTGACTTATGTAATATCAGATTTATTGGTAGTGTGGTCGGTGATAACAGATAAGCATCTTCTTTATAGGTGTTTATTTGGACAAATAATTAATTCCTCAGAGTTCCCATTATTATATAGTTTCTGTCATTATATACTCCCGATTCCCGCCCCCAAGGGGGAGACTGCTAAGTTGTGGACGTGACTTCTGCCCCTGGCAAGGTCTGAACTCTACTGTTGCCAGTAGTGGAGGTCGGTGGGTATCGAGTGCATCGCTGCCATCTGGCACTTATAGGCATCTATGATATACCGTGTGAGGCTATAGGCATCTATGATATGCCCTACGACAAAAGCACACACATTCACCTGAAGGTAATGTACCTCAACCATACTCTTTGTTCCTTGGGGATAAATACCTGCCACAAGTGCCCCCGTCATACTGCATAGGTCACCCACAAGGTAAGTGGACAATGATCATCTTTTGTGACTCCTGAAAGGAGTTAATTCAATACTTGTGTGGGCCCTACAAAATATCGACCTAATGACAGATTCTGCAACAGTCTGTGGAGGGGCGAAAATGATGTTGACGGAAGAGAGAAGAATCTGAATTAAAGGTGCCGCAGATATAATTGTCAAGCTGCAGCTGGATATTCTAAGAATTCTTATTGAGGAGTTTGACCTCATTATGAGGTCAAAGTTATCATTGTAGTGATAATGGAATTGTGGAGAGGCATCATAGAATAATAAAAACTATTAAAGAAAGTGGAAATATAACTTCATTGGAGGCAATTTGCTGATACATGTTGCCCAGATATGGACAGAGAGAAGGTTCTGTTCTATAATGAACGGTGTTTCGCGATCACTTGAGACGCCAAGCGTCACAATCACTATTTAAGAAAGAAGAGACTTTAACAGTCAAGCTGGAAGAGGAACTTTGGGTGACTCCCTTAAAGCTTAGTATATATTCCCCTTCAGCTTGGTATACCTCCTGTTGGCAGAATGCACTTTTAATGACAAGGAAGTCAGAAATTAATATGTCTGTTTATGGGATGCCTATAGATATTCTTGATGTTTGATAATGTCATACTTCAAATCGAAGGTTAGACGAAAATTAGGAGCGGGAGAAGAGGAATCTCTATTAACGAAATAGAGTGTGCAAATAAAGAGGCCAAGCAACAGTACCCTCAGAGAATGAGACAGCCTCTGCATTAGATGGATGTGTATGTTGCATGATAATCTTTTTTTCTTTTCATTTTTAATTTGTACATTGGACTCAGTCGTTCAAGTCACCTATTTTTAAATTTAGGGTTTCAGCACATTGCTTGATTGATTTAGTTTGATATATCCTGTTTTTTATTTTGTTATTTATGGAAGTTTTGTCATCTTAAGTGATGAGCTTTAGATCAGAGGGATATTTGGTCTTATGTTGGTAGTACTGATTTTAAGTTTATGATGTACCCATATGAAGTGTGAGGTGTTGTCTGTGCTGAGCTATTGAGAGGAGAGGTCCCCTGTGAGACAGAGCTTCGCTTGATGAATTTTGAGTGTTTGGCAACTTGATTATGTGGATTTTGGTCAAAGTTATTTTCTGCTCTGTTCTTTGTGGTATCTTGTTCATTCAAGAAGTGATTGCCTGGTAAGTATTAGATAGATTATAATTAGTTAAGCAACATATTCCATTATTGTCTCTTTAATTTGATAATCATTCTACTTGATACCCATCTGATCCTGGTGTTTTACCTGCTATATGTACTTTCAGTGCCTTTTACGGTTCCTCTCTCTTAACTTAGTTATCAGTCTCTTTACCTCTCATTGCTTTTTTCATGCATCCCCCATAGCCACAAACACTGCCTCTCTATCATCTGCCACATTCAGCGGGTCCTTGAAGTACTCAGCTCATCTCTCTCTTACCTATATCTTGTCCTCTAGCAACAGCCTATTTGCTCCTTCCATCATCTTCTCTACCAGACTCACCTTGCCACACACTTCTAGCTTCCTTCCAAACATCTTTTTATTCCTTTCAGAATTTACAGACAAGCATCTATGCCACCTCACATCTGCTTTCCTCTTTGCCACTTTCTCCATGCGCTTTTCTAATCTTCTCTCATTGTGTACTTCTCATATGTCTCCACATATCCTCTTAGCATCCATCCCTCATTTGCTGCACTCACCTCTCCATTCCACTAGATACCCTTCACTACCCTTCCTTCTGCTTCCACCCTTTTGTCTCATCCAATACACTGCCTTTGCACACTTCAGAACTTCTTCCTTACAATGCATTCATTCTTTCTACTCCCTCCTCCACCTACTCATGCATTGCATTCCACACTTTCCTCAAACTTGCCTTATACTAACACTCTTTCTCTTCCTTATTCTTTCGTCTGCTTTCATGCTTCCATCCTCTAAATAATGATCAGACATTCCACAGCTAGCTCTTCTCTGTACATTCATATCCAAAACTCTTCCACTCACCCTCGTGTTAACCACTACACAATCCATTATTGTTCAATCAACAACTCTGCCATTATCTCCTCTGGCCATAGTATACTTATACTGATTCTTTTTAAGCACTTGTCTTTGCAATCATCAACTCTATCTCAGTACACATTTTTATCTTTTTCTCTCCACTTTCATTTCTACTAGTTACTTTACACTTGCCGTTTACACCATCCAGTGGCTCATTTCCTACTCTAGCATTCAAATCTCCCGTCAGCACCACATCCACATTCATTCCCAAGTCCCCCATACACTTGCTCAACTTTTTCAAAAAATCATATCTTTCCTGCTCACATCTCTCACTACCTTGACCATGTGCTCTCAAACACCCAAACCTTACATCATAATCTTATTTTTACCCACATAATCCTTGATGACCCTTCCACTCAAGCACACTTGCTTATTGCCTCACTCACCAACAGGGCCACTCCTTTTATTTCTCACCTTCTATCTACTCCAGATACCCTACATATGACACTCCCAAAATGCACCTCACCTTCCTTTTCAAATTTTTTTTCATTCAGTGTTAATACATCCATTCTTTTACATACAAACATGCTACCAGTTTCTTCCATTTCATTCTCAATCTCGCCACAAGCATGCACTTGCAGAAGCCCAGTTACTAGGGTTCTGGCGTGAGTTCCAATACTAGAATCCTCCCATGTGCCTTAGCATGTTGCAGGAGGAAAATACAGAGGGAAGGATTTACCTCATTTTATTGCTTTGAATAAAATATAGCATGATCTTGATATCCAAAAACTGGTGTGTCATATATCCGAAAAATGGTTTGCATTGCATAGCTACCTTAAGTCTGTTTCCAGTGGACTTGTATTCTGGTTAAGTTTCATTGTTGTGGGTATTCATTTTACTGTAGTGCTTTATCTTTGACCGTGGAGAGAACGAATTCTGCCATTGTATCCTCTGCATGTGATGAAAGATGATTGAATGAGGTAGGCCAGGTCAAGCCATGCAGTTCTATCCTCCCTGAAATTTTCTCTTTCCACAGACCAACTGGTGGCAGGGGTGAGGCTGGAATAGTTATGATGAAGCTTTGCTGCCCTTTTCTTTTTGTTTTGGGCACCCAGCTGCTTCATCAGGATTTGGTGTCATATTGAAGAAAATAACTACTGTCACTGAATATTGTAATAAGTGCATTTTTACCTTGTTTTTCTTAGAATTGCATAATTAAAAACAATTTCTATCTCCCTCAACAGATGCTGGAGATAATTCTCTTTTCACTGGTCTCCAGGCAAGCTTAGTAAGTGCCTTACCACAAGAAAATGTGGAATGGAGACGGTCCTATGGACGCCCATCCAGGTTAGGAGAAATATTTGCGTTTCATATGCCACCGATTAATAAAAACATAATTGATAATGAGTCTTAATACCAGAAAATAACCAATGTAAACATTGTGAAAACTGAGCTGTTTTTACTGTTATGAACTTTATATTTTTACTTATATGAACTTTTCCTAATATTCAGACCTCTTCTTCCAGCCTTTCTATATAAGGGGAGAGTTGGCATTTATGTAGTTGGAGTGTACCTATATTTTTCTTTAAGATATTTTGTGAAGCATAAGTTGGTGTACTACTTCTAGGTGTGTTCATGTAGAGGTGGATTTTGTTCCTTTTTCGGACGAATGCTTAGTCAAAGATTCTACGCGAACTATTCTTGGCCAACCAATATTCCATACTTTCTGGACTAATTGCGCTGTAAGTTTTATGTATCTCTTGAGATTTAATGGGAAAGTTGCAGATTCATCAGTTTATATGCTGCGTAAGGGTACCAATGCTCATGATATCTCTGGAGGGCTTAGTACCTCTTAGTGCATTACTCAAGAAGTTTAATGAAGCTGAGCTCTAACTTAACCTTCTTGTAGCATCTGTAGGATCTTGTATGTTACTGTAGTCATGAATTAACTGACGCTGCCATAGTATGATTAAGTTTCTTACTCCATTGTTAAGTTTAAGCGCATGTAATTATATAAAATATGTGAATACAATTTTGTAATTAAGAATTTTTTAATTCCAAAGTTTAGCTTTCATTTTAAAAGTCTTTTCCTAAATACAGTATTTGCAGTACCTATATAGTTACAATTATTAGACAGAGAGATTTTTACTTCTTGCTTGCTCATTTCATGCTTGCAGTATCTCTTATATAAAGTGTATGTGTTAAAGAAATGACTGTCTTAAGAGATCTTTGGTCAGTAGTGTTATAATTGAATTGCAATATAAAGGGAAGAGAGCTGACGTAAACTGCTCTTCCTTGTATGTTTAGGCTTACAACAACAATTTTTTTGTATGCTCAATTGTTTCACAGTGGATAATAGTGAGAAAATTGGTACTTTCACATGCAGAATAAACTTCAGAGGCATAGAGATTTATCTAGTGGGTGCTATTGATTTCTATTCATGTCACCTATCTGAGTATAGCCAAACAACAATGAAGCTGTGATAGAGATCATTGTTGCCATATCAATTTCTGGAATGTAATAATTTTTGAATGCATAAAACAAGCTCTTAGCATATCACATTGCAATCCAGAGGACTCTGAGTTATTTGCTACCCCAAATGACAGAGATTGGTAATTGTCTTGTATGAGACCAAGCTTCCCTTAAAGTTAAGATATGTAAACCGATATTCTTTTAAAATGGAGTAGAGATGAAGATAACATCTGGAAATATCCACTTTATGATGAATTGTCATGCATACTAACTGCATGTAATGTATAAGTTTTTTAGAGTTTAATATAAAACAAAATAAATGATTGCATTTTTATTTTCTGAACCTCTGTGTGTATTGACTGAGCTCTTGCCATAGATTTATATATAAAAACCAGATATCATAAATGTTCATCTAATGATATGAGAAATAAAACTATAAAGTGCTCTGCATTTATTTCTTTTCTTTGTAATAGTAATCCTAAGATTGATGTTATCATGATGCCATATCTAGCTGAAGCCAGCAAGGTGACCAAACCTGATCAATAAAGGGAAGCACCAGGGTTTCACAATATCTCTCGGATTGCTCTCTTCCTAACAGCTGCTTTGCGTCAAGGAAAAAATTGTTAGGAGGAAGGGCTTCAACCCTCTGAACCACTATCTCTATTGGTCAGATCTTATGATATGCAAGAGTTATATATATAGTATGCTTTTTCCCCCCACCACCTATGATATTCAGTATATGCAAACGTGATGTACATTATTACTACTGTTCAGTCCATATTTGACATAAAAAACTGCAAGGAGAGTTGTTGAATAAGACGGTATTATGGTTTTTATTCAGTCTATTAATGGTACTAAATGCTTCATTGGAATATGGTGTCATGTTAAGAAAAATTGTGATATGTTAAGTGATTTTGTATTTCGAGATCTGATTCGCTGTGTATAAGAAGCTAAATTTGCAAATTCTCAAAATATTCACAAACTGTAGTATATTAAAAGATATATGAAACTTGGTCAAATCAGCGATTTTATAAATAAAGGTTATCAAATAAGGGAGTAATCCAGTGTTATATAATATTTTCTGATATCCAGAGTTTTATACAGCCTCTAAGTATCATGTCTCCGCTATTAAATTTTTCAAAGGATGTTGAAGCCTATAAAAATACGATGCGTGACAATCTCCAAGCCTGGATAGCATCCTTACGGCAGCAGGCAATCACTGACTGGATGGTCGTGCTCATTGAAACTCCTGACACTCGGAAGGGGAACAAACTTCTGCCTCGCACAACTGTATTGGATAAGATTAAGAATGATTTTGGGGGTAAACATGCTGACAGGTTAGTTGTAGAGGTGGCCCTTGGATAATATCTATATGCATATATAATCATGTAAGCTGCTTTTAATGAACTCTTATGGTAACTTGAAATATATTTCTCGTACATATTGCCTTCTTCCATGATCAGCAGGGTGGCTAAGACCAAAGAAAGATGTCTGCAAGAACAAGAGAAATTAGACTTTTTTTCCATTTTTCTGACCACAAATATTGGCTCACAGTAACTCTAATGAGACAATACTAAATTCCAGAAGTTTAATCTTTTTTTATGTTGAAATTAAATATTGTGTCATGTTTAGAAATCTCTTCTGCTGATTTGTTATTCAGTAGAAGACATAATGCTAAACTTTCATGATCACTGATTAAATGTTGATTAAAAAAATTCGGAAGGGTTTAATGAATTTTTTTAAGATCCTTAGTTAGATTTGTTTGAAAGTTGTGATATTAACAAATATTTTCTACATGTAAATATTTATACATTTTGGGTGAAGTTTAGTGAACTTTGCTTTATTCTAGCTATAAATACTGTAATTATTTTTCTTTTACAGATGTGTAGCTCTAATTGATCCTTTAAAGACTGATACACGATCAGTTGAGTCCTGGCAGACTCTTTTAACAAAGATGCGTCATTTCCTAATGATTGCATATAACCGTGCTTTAAACAGGTAAATCAGTATTTCTTCTTTGTGTTTAATGGTACAGTTATTCTTATCCCAGAAATGAACACATTTTTTCTCTTCATTTAACTAGTTACTTAAAACATTTTGTCAAAAATGTCCAATTGTAATACGGGAACACCTTTTGAATGAGTCAGGAGATAATTCCATTTTAATTTTATTTCTTAAGAGGAAATGCTGCTATGTTCTGTTCAATTTGCCTTTGAAAAAAAGATATCTTATGCTTCAATAGGTTTGAGGAGAATATGAGAGCAGAACGAGAGAGACGCATAGAAAAATCATGGTCCTTTTGCTCTTATTTTTTGCTACAAGAAGAATTAGCCCAAGTATTTAGTTTATTGGCACTACATGATGAAGCTTTAGTACAGTATGATGAATTGGATGCTTTGTTTACACAGTTTGTTCTGAACTCCGCTGCTGGTGGTAAGCAATTCAATATACTGTGTATATACAGTCACTCCCCTACTTAAGTTGTGTTTAGGAGAAAAAAAGTACTGTACAGTACATACATATGCAGGACTGTACAGTACTTAAGTTAAAGATGCTTAACTACAAAATAAAACTTGAAGTATTTAGTATTAATGAATTTTAATATGTTCATAACTTAATATTTTGTATGTTTTGCATTGTATATATGTTGGTGAAGCACCAGAGAATACTGCAATTATTATACAAGGTTCCAGGACCATTTGTTTTAGATATCATTGTTGAAGAGAGTGAGAGACTCTTCTCCCAAATAGCTAATAGCTCTTCTGAAATGTTTTCAACAATGAAGTACATTTTGCCTTTGAATATGAGCTGAAGACAGTTCTCCAGAAAAGTGTCTTCAGCAAAGTTTATTTTGTACTTGGTGTGCCACACAGATACTTTACCATCATATGAAATATCCAGAGATTTCTTCATTTATTTTTTTTATCAAACGTGGAAAAGCACCAAGGCATAGCAAGTACAGAACAATGTTTTGCTGTAGATAATATTCTGGAAAAAGATGTTTATACCTCTGGAAGTGGAACTTCATGGTTTTTGTCTTTTTTCATGAAATGATTTCATAAAGGAATGTGTCATAACCTGGCAATGAAGGTTGACATTCGAAAGCTTATATTTCAAGACATTTCTAAAGAAGAAAGGTATTAAGTCTTTGGGAGAAGAATCTCTATCACTCTCTTCAAGTGGGATATCTGGAACAATGGGTCCTGGAACCCTGTGTAATAAGTACTCTCCTCTCTGATCCTTCTTATCTACTACATAAAACAAAGTACAAAGTTTTAGTGAATTTTAATATAGTAGCAGTAATGTAATAATATAGTACAGTTCAATAATACATACAGCAATACTTGAGTAGATAATGGGTAGGTTTTGTTTGTATCTTTGAATGTTCGTAACTCGGTTGTACATAGTGATTGAGTAGTATATAATGCATGTAATTTGATTTACAAAGTTTTTGCAGTATTCCAAGCCTTAGAAGATGTCTTGTAGATATCTAAGTTGTTGATTTGTGTTTTAGATTCTCCCTCTTGGTTGAGTACCTTTAATCAAGCCTGTGAAAAGTGGGAAGGTTTACATTTGACTCCTGAACTAGATGTTGCTGTGCAAGGGAAGATTAGAAGTAAGGAAGTTACCCTCATTGAATTTCGAAATTATCTTTTCCAACGTCAGTGTGCTTTACTTTTCTTACTCAGTAAACCATGGGAGGTAAGTTACTAATTCTATACAAATGTTGTTTTTATATTTTGGAGGAATATTCTTGTATTAGTGGTCACTGTGCAAAATCTTGAAATTTTTATTAATCCTTGTACTGGAAGTATTTTTATGGATATATGTTTCTGATTTTACACTCTGAAAATTAAAGTATAGTATACTTCATTAATATTGCTCAAATCAAAAGTATAATTTGGTTTCCTTCTTTAGGTTGCTTCACGGGCTCTGACATTCTTACATAATACTGTAGGAGAGCTCAATATTCTTGAAATCAGTGTAGCTCCTGGTGGTGTAGCATGCTGGGGTGTTTTATCCTGTTTGGAAATCATTGATGCTCTTCATAGTTACAAAGAACCTTCAACTATGGATGCCCATGCTCTTCACACAGCACCACTCTGGGCTTATGCGAGAGATAAGGTTGGTTTGGAATGGAGTGACAGCTTCCCTCTCCAAACAGTATAAAGTTGTCTTCTTTATTTATATTATGCAAACTCAGCATTATCCATGTCATGAGTTTTGATTAAGAAATTTCAAAGTAACCCACTATTTGATCTCTGATCTGCACGTTTATGAAATTCCTTGAAGAAAAATTAAAGAGGCACCTTTTGGAGATAATAACAAAAACAGTACCACCATTCAGTCTAAATACTTGCATGTGTTATACATTTTATTCATTTGCAACTTGGCAGAAGCATAGCGTACATAGCAATACATAAATCAGTGATTCCCAACCGGGGATCCGCGGGAACCCTGGGATTCCGCCAACCATCACCAGTTGTTCCGTGAGAAACCGTAAAATAATGTGCTATTAAAAAATCAGTGATCGTAAATCATAATTCCGACTCGACAACAAATTATTGATTTATTAGTGTGAACTCTCATGTGATGTTATTTTAGATTTCATATGAATTATATTGCTGAAGAACTTTTCTTAAAAAAAATAATATATATATATATATATATATATATATATATATATATATATATATATATATATATATATATATATATATATATATATATATATATATATATATATATATATATATAATATATATATATATATAATATATATATATATATATTATATATTATATATATAATATATATAATATATATATATATATAATATATATATATATATATATATATATAAATATATATATAATATATATATATATATATATATATATATATATATATATATATTATATATATATATATATATATATATATATATATATATATATATATATATATATATATATATATATATATATATATATTAGTATACTGCACTGTACTATATATAGGGGTTCCTTGAAATATGAAAAAGTATTACAAGGGCTCCTATAAGATGTAAAGGTTGGGAATCATTGACATAAATTTCTCTCTCTCTCGCTCTCTCTCTCTCTCTCTCTCTCCTCTCTCTCTCTCTCTCTCTCTCTCTCTCTCTCTCTCTCTCTCTCTCTCTCTCTCTCTCTCTTCTCTCTCTCTCTCTCT
>JAXCGZ010022677.1:187500-205000 GCA_037179515.1 Halocaridina rubra | reverse complement strand
AATAATATATATAGCTTTATATCTAAAATAAAGCGCAAAACCTTTTGTAAATATGTACAGTTAGCCTTTCCGGTTATACTAATTACGTCTTATGTAAAAAGGTAACAGTGATAGATAAAACAGTTAATAACAGTTGTTAAGGTAACCACTTATTGTTAAAAATTCAGTTGAAATATGAAGACCAAATTTGTACAATAGCCAATTAGGTAATGCCATTGTTTGCGACAATTCTCTGTGCCATGCCTGCCGATCTTCTAACTGCTGTCGATTCTGATGTGATTACCTGTGTTGTTCATTGATGTTTGGGATTCTCGCCAGTCCTATTCAGCGCCAGCATCGGTGCCTGAAATCGGATTCTGTTGGATAGATTTCAACTACAGCTGAAGGGTCTTTTGGACTTAACTAGGACTGTCCAGACAGTTCGATGTAGTCTTCCTTCAGTTACGGTTTTATTTCTACGCCTACATCAACACCAAATATTCTTGGATATTCATTACACATCTCTTATTATGCTTTCACATCTGACAAGTCACAACACTCCCCATCTCTGTTTCCTTTTACTTTTACTTTTCTTCGTGCCCAGGCTTGATGAGGGCTGATTTTTTTATTTTTTTTATTGTCCCGTCCTGGTGTCACAATCATAGAAGAAAAAAAAAAATTTCATCCGATACCTGTGCTGAAATATGAGAAGCTGAATCAAAAGAGGGAACAGTACAAGAGGTTTTAAAGATTATCTTGTCCCGTTTTACAAGCAGTAGTGTTAACAACCCACATGTCTTCCTGAGTAAAAGATTTATTTTCAACATTATCGCTTAAATCTATTAGCGCTCCCTCAACTACTCTTCTCGTCCCTACATTTTGAATTTCATAAATTATCTTTGTACTTTTCCAGTTGATTGTGTGATCATTATCTACACTCTGTTTAGGTAACATAGTATTTGCTAGCATAAGTCGACAAGCTCTTTGATATTTTTCAATTCTAATTTGTAAGGTTCTTCCTGTTTCTCCTATAGGGTGTTTCTTTTGATACTCGATGTAGGTAATGGAATATACACCTGGTTTGTCATTTTTGATAATTCCTTTATTATGCGCCAATCTACACCAGAATATTCTCTGTATGTATAGGCAAAGGGCCGTAACTGAAGGAATGCCTAATTTGACATATAGGTATAGTATCAGAGAGGATTACATGACGTACACAAGTCTCAAGACACTATGTTTTAAATTTTCCCTTGAAGAGAGGGCATTGAGAGCGATTCTCCCAGGAAAGTAACAAATCTCTTCGCCAGAAATGATTTTTGACCAAAGTTTCCTGAAGACTTGATGTGCAAGCTTTCGAAACCACAAGCCTCCATCGTAAGACCTGAACAGTCTGTGATGTGTATGTGTGAGTGCGTGCGTGTCTTTTCTTTATTGGGTCATTTGTCATTGTACCACGACACCCTGCACTCCCTTCTCCTTTTTAATCTCTCCGAGTTTCTGGCGTAATGATGCTCTGCAAATCACTTGCAGGTGAGAAGTACAGTGGTGGGCGGCCTATGTGTGAGTCAGAACTTAACGATGTTGTTGAGTGTCAATTTATGTATCGCTATTAACCCCCGTTTCGAATAGTGGTGGACAGAGACAGGTAAGAGCTGGGGTATTAAGGCTGTATACCCTTCCTAACTGCCCGCTGTTTGTTCAAATACTGAATTGTTATATCCCTAGTCGCATGCTAGCAACTGTGCTACCGCGGGACTCATTAATGCATATAACTTAACAGTACATAGAATATGTAATATTTCGTGTGCATAAGATATGTGGAAGGGCTGCAAATACTATAAATTAAATATTAATTTAATTTTTTTTATATCTTTATTGAGGGCCAATAAAAGGTTTAGTCACACTTGACATTAAAAGTGGCTGGTTTAAGGTGATATCCATCAATGTTGCCAGGTATATTATTAAATAAATATCCTGTTAAGATTTACACCAGAAATACAAGTTACATTAAAAAAAAAATCCATATTTTTAAATCAAATCCTGTCTTTTGCGGTTTACTTTTTCTATTCTAATTTTGTAAGAATTAAAGACAAAAATTATGGGTATTTACTGGGTTTTTTTTCTTTTAAATTAGATAATGAAATGAATCCATGATTGCGGAGCCGAAACTGAAATTGAAATATCAATGTAATTATCATTATTATTATCATCATCATCACTACCAAACAGAATATCCTAAAACAAGAACAGCATAAACTAATAATAATAATAATAATAATAATAATAATGACAATAATAATAATAATAATAATAATAATAATAATAATAATAATAATAATAATAATAATAATAATAATAATAATAATAATAATAGCAATATTAAATGTAAATATCCATTATTTTCTTATTTATCTATTTATTTATTCATATATTTAATCTTTTATCCGCTTCATTTTAGAAATACAGGAAGTTACTAAGAAACACTATGATCATTATCTTCATCTGCCATCCTTTGCCTCTCTTTTCTATTTCCATGGGAAAATTCCTGAAATAATAAAAGCTCTTAGGGAATATATATATATATATATATATATATATATATATATATATATATATATATATATATATATATATATATATATATATATATATATATATGCACCATATCTCTCTATGGGCAGCGGTGTGGCCACAGAAATAAGTCAACATTTAATCAGTTATGTCTTCAGTCAACTGTTTTATGGCCAGAGAAAGCACTAAGGGATTGTCAACGTCTCTTTCTCATCCATTTGTAGTCGCTTTTGCCAGATAGAAAGTCTTACTTTCCCGAAACACCGCTGATTACGTGTAAAGAATATACAGATATATACTTCTTATATTACTCGCGAATGCGTATTATCGTTATTATATCTATGTATATTTATATGTATGCCCATTTATATATATTTAATCAGTCTTTCAGTCGGTCTATCCCTATCTGATTTTCTAACTCTGTCCATCTACATATATTTTTATCAGTCTTGTGCTCACTCTCAGAATTACATGGCATTACCTGAGTAAAATTACTCACCTGTGTAGCAGCAGGTGCATGTACCGTCAGAGCCACAGGTGTTCCCAGTTAATTCCCCATTACTGCATGATCGTTTGCACTTCCCTTCTCCAAACCTTACCTTCTGTAGAAACAATAAATTTCTGTTCAGGATGTGGACCAAATGGAGAAAACGCACCTCAAAACCACCGATTGGAGGAGTGAATGAGTAATTGCCAATAGGGGCCTACCTCACTTTCCCAGAGCCAACCTGTCTGTGTCCACCCTCATTCGAAGGGGAATTCATACAGACTCATAAAAGCAGAAAAAAGTCAATGGGGATCTAGGGCGCAGAGCTTCTCAGTGTAAATGGACATGACTGCTGTTATAGTAATCGGTTAGGTTAATAAAACTAGAGAAAGCATGCCTAACGATAGCCTCAGGTGCGTGTTCTTCACTTAGTCTCAAAATATTTTTATTTATATTTGTGTGTGGTTTTTTTTAATAGCATTGTGTTGCTATATTGCTAGGTATGTTCTCTATCAATATATATATATATATATATATATATATATATATATATATATATATATATATATATATATATATATATATATATATATATACAAATATATATATATATATATATATATATATATATATATGTGTGTGTGTGTGTGTGTGTGTGTGTGTGTGTGTGTGTGTGTGTGTGTGTGTGTGTGTGTGTGTGTGTGAATGTTTTCATTATTGGTTTTTACATCAGCTTCACCTAAAATATTAAAACCTCCTTACCCTCTCTCCATCCAATATACCCGGGCAGAAACTGTGACTGCAGTTGTCAGCTGTACCTGGAAAGAGTTAAAGGATGTTGAATTATGGCCACACTGAACGCGATTTACATGGGGGTTAGAGGGTAGCGGGTTGGTTAGCGGGTCAGAAGCAAGAAGAGTAAGGCGTTGTCATATGCATGTCCCGCCCAGTATGGCTACTCACATTACATGACATGAGTTATAGTTTTTACCTTCGACTTGCTAGGCTACCCTCGACCCTGTATGCAAATCGCGTTCTGTCTGGCCAAACCATTAGGGAATAAGAGGGATGAAATTTAAAGCATAAATTGAGAGTTCACACCGTTGAGGTCCCGAGTTCGAAGTGAGTACACCTTTAGAACTGGAAAGGCAGTCGAAGAATATTATCTTTACGAACTCAGGCTTTGAAAAATGTGTCGATTCATCGGTTAACAAAATAATAATTAAATAAATATATGTATTTACATTTGTACTTACCTTTGACGCAGCAAAAGCACGTTTGTCCGCAGGAACCACTTTCAGTTTCACCAACGAGGCAAGAATGCCTACATGTACCATCTGGGCATACTAGAGGAAAAAAGATATACCGGTATATATATATATATATATATATATATATATATATATATATATATATATATATATATATATATATATATATATATATATATATATATATATATATATATATATATATATATATATATATATATACATATATATACATATATATACATATATATATATATATATATATATATATATATATATATATATATATATATATATATATATATATATATATATATATATATATATATACATATATACATATATATATACATATAATATATATATATATATATATATATATATATATATATATATATATATAAACTTCGTTAGAAAATTAAAGAAGTCATTATAGTTTAAGAAATATAGTAATTAAATGTGTTTACTTTAAGTAATTGAACCTAATTAATTAGATAATTGATTAAATGTGGTATGTCCTCCTTGTCGTAAAAGTCGACTTAATTAAGACTGACCGAAGGGATTATGATCCTCCCACTTTGTATTTTTATCCCGCAAAGACCCAAAGTATATGAGGGGGGAGGGTATTCTGGAAGGAGATCTCCAGCCTAAGCACTTGTGGTGTGTCGCTTTGACTAAGCTTCTCTTTTGACAAGGGGATAGCGGTCTTTGTATATAGATGAATAACTTTAATGTATATATCTTACAGGCTTGTAGTTTACTGATGGGTCTGTGTCATAACTGATTCTTTTCTCCCATCTCTAGATTCTAGAAGTCTCTTCATCCCGTCTTCCCTAACTCTTATGACATTCCGGCCTTCTAAAAACTGATATATCGTCATCTCAGGGCCTAAGCCTCCCTTATTTCTAGGTCTTCATTACTAAGAATATCTTTTCAGCCTTTTTTTTTATTTGTCATTCTGTTTTTTCTGTCTTGTCCTTAAGCCGCTACCTTTTATTCTTATTTTATTTTTTGGGTTCTCGGCTTGATGGGGCAGTTTTTATATAATTGTACCGAGTATTTGTAATCGCTTTCCAAATGTATTATTGCATGAGTAATTACCAAATAGAATAAAAGTACTCATTCATCGGTTTGTTGTTTGTTTGTTTTGCTATTATATGTGTCTTTATTAATCCCCATACGAATGACTATGGATATAGACAGGTTGGAGTTGGGGATTTAAGGCTGAAAACCCTCCCTAGCGCCCCGCGGTAGGGTCGAAATCGGGGTTGTCACTGCTCGAGTCGAATACTGTAACCATTTTGTTATCGCGCTCCCCACTCATTAAAAGAAAACATATGTATTTTTTTATATATATAAATATATTATTTTAATTTTATCGGTAGTTTCCTTCCTTGCTCATATTGGGCCGCTGTGTCTAACCTCCTGGAGACGAATGTTGGTTTTGGCTTAAACTTTTTTCTGCCGGATGCCCTTCCCGACACAGCCGGTAGTGTCGGGAGTGGTTCTGATGTTGCTGTTTGGGCAAAAGTGTCCATTTTTTTGACGAGAATGTTTTAAGAATATTTTGTGTTCCACATTGTCAAAAGAAATATACTTAGGCATCTGTATCTATATACTAAGTCTTCTACTACTACTACTACTACTGCTGCTGCTGTTGATATAATAATAATAATGATATTACAAAACTACATACATACATACATATACCTTGGCTGTTTCCCCCTTTAATTGGGGGGTAGCCGACATCAAGAAAGGAAAACAAATAGGGGGATTACTTTGCTCTATGGGCAATGACGAGGGAGCTAGCGACCGTTCAGATGGCACTGCTGGAGTGCCACAGCCCATCCTCCCGGCTCTTCCACAACCTGTGTCGCTTCACAACTGCCAGCTCCTCCTACTACCCCTACCACAGGGCTATCTCTGTAAGATGCAGCCCCGTGGTAACAGCAGATGCCCATCAGAGCCGCATCACTATCGCTCGCCACTCATTCCTATTCCTAGCACGCTCGCTTGCCTCCCTCACATCCATCCTCCTATCATTCAGGGCTCTCCTTACTCCATCCATCCATCCAAACCTAGGCCTCCCTCTAGCATTTCTCCCATCAACTCTCGCATTCATCACCTTTTACAGCAGCCTTTCATCATCCATCCTTTCCACATGGCCAAACCATCTCAGAACATTCATATCTACTCTGGCTGCAATTTCTCTCCTCACACCCGTTCTTGCTCTCACCACTTCATTCCTAACCCTATCCAATCGAGATACACCAATCATACTCCTCAAGCATTTCATCTCAAACACATTTAGTTTCCGTCTCTCACTTACTTTCATACCCCATAACTCTGATCCATACATCACAGTTGGCACAACCACTTTCTCATACAAAACTCTCTTAACATTCATTTCCAACCCTCTATTCTTCATCACTCCTTTCAATGCACCCAACACTTTACATCCTTCATTCACTCTGTGACACATCTGCTTCCACTCCACTATTTGCAGCTATAACCGAGCCTAAATACTTAAACTGATTAACCTCCTCAAGTGTCTCTCCATTCAACATAATATTCAATCCAGCGCCATCCTCATTTCTTGTACACCTCATAACCTTACTCTATCCCACATTCACTCGCAACTTCCTTCTCTCACACACCATTCCAAATTCTGACACTAACTGACACAGCTTTTCCTCTGAATCTGCCACCACCACAGTATCATCTGCAAACAGCAACTGATTCAGCTGCCACTCGTTATCATCCCCATCTACCATTCTCAAACCTCGACCACGCACTCGCTCATTCACCTCTCTTACAACTCCATCAATATACAAATTGAACAGCCATGGTGACATCACACATCCCTGTCTCAGTCCCACACTCACTGGAAACCACTCACTCACTTCATTCCCTACCCTAACACAAGCTCTACTACCTTCATACAAACTCTTCACTGCATGCAACAAGTTACCATTGATTCCATATAATCTCAAAACATTCCACATAGCCTCTCTATCAACTCTATCATATGCTTTCTCCAGATCCAAAAATGCAAAATACACATCCTTAAGACCCTTTGCTAAATATTTCTCACATAACTGCCTAACTATAAAAATCTGATCTATACAACCTCTACCTCTCCTAAAACCACTCTGCACTTCTGCGATCACATATTCTGTCTTATCCCTAATCCTATTAACCAGTATCCTACCATACACTTTTCCTACCACACTTAACAAACTTATACCCCTAAAATTACTGCATTCATACATATCTCCCTTACCTTTGTATAGGGGCACTATACAGGCAATCACCCAATCCACTGGCACCAATGACAACATAAAGCATATATTAAACACTCTCACCAACCATTCCAATGCAGTCACACACCCTTCTTTCAACATCTCCGCTCTCACACCATCCATTCCAGGTGCTTTACCTGCTTTCGCTTCATACAATGCCCTTTTCACCTCCTCTCTTGTAATCTCTCTCTCATTTTCATCTCCCATTACTGGCCCTTGAACCCCTCCCACTGCCACTATAGCTGCCTCTCTATCTTCCTCAACATTCAGCAAGCGCTCAAAATATTCTGATAAGAATAATTATAATAATGGTGTTGTTTCTGTTTCTGTCTTCTCGCTCTTCTTTTTTCTCTTTTCCTCCTGCAAATACATTAGCTATAATCTGAGTACACATTTTTTTTTTGTCAAAATAAATTAAATAAAAGGTAACTAGAACAATATAACTCACATGAAGTGATAGTTACCTTCTTTGTATTTATCCTCAACAACGGGTAGATAACAGCTATCCTGCAATTAAAAATTATATTCCTTAGAAAATGGAACATCAAGTCATTGCAATGAAAACTGAAATAATAAAACACAAAATTACTCGTATTTTTATTTTATTTTCTGAGATTATATGGAGCAAGAGGAAGTTTGCTGCAAGTGGTCAAAAGTTATTTAGATGAGCAATAAAATGTAAGTCTGGAATGGTGACAGTGATCAGCTTGATGTGAATGTGGAGTTGCATCAAGGTTGTGTAAAGTCGCCATGGTTGTTCATAGTGTTTATGGATGGAGTGATAAGGCAAGAATATGAATGAGTGCTAGACACTGGATTGGAATGAGTTGGTGAGAATGAAAGCTTTTGGTATGTGAATCAATTACTATTTGCAGATAACATGGTGCTGATGGCTGATTATGGGGAGGATCTGAAAATATTGGTGCCTGACTTTTGTAGAGTTGCGTGAGAGAAGGAAGTTACGGATAAATTTTGATAATAGTGTGCTCATGAGATCTACTGGGAATGTTGATGATGGCAGGTTGAATGTGAGGAAGTTGATTTTAAGCATGTTGGCTCAATGTAGCTGTGAATAGAAGAGTGGACGTGGAGGTGAGCTACACAGTGAAGTAAGCGAGTAAATGTCTAGGTGGATTAAATGGCGTCATGTGAAATGGATTTTTAGGAATGGAAGCAAAATGAAGTTTACATGCAGGAACGATTGTGTTTACAGCATTGTATGAACTAAAGATTCGGAATACAAGAGAGGATGAAAAGAAAAAAATCGAAAGTAATGGAGATTAAATACTTGGGAATCATGATGGATGTGTCAAGAACAGTGGTGAAGCAAAGAACAGATGTTTAAAGCAAACTGGCTGATAAGTTAGACCAGAAAGTGCTGAGATATCTTAGACACATGGGAAAATGTATGAGGAACGACTTGAAAGGAGAGTGTGACGAGCAGAATTAAATTAAATTATGCCGAAAGGAAAACCTGGAATGAAATAGATTGATGAAGTGAAGAGAGCATTGGATGCATATGGTATATCAATGTAGCAGGGAAGAGAGAGAGAGAGAGAGAGAGAGAGAGAGAGAGAGAGAGAGAGAGAGAGAGAGAGAGAGAGAGAGAGAGAGAGAGAGAGAGAGAGAGAGAGAGAGAAAGAGAGTGCAAAAGACTTGGATGAGTGGAGATTGGTTGTGTAGGTGATACAGGCCAAAGGGATTGCCTTTTACCTGATCAGTGCTAAAATTTGAAAGATGGGTGTTGGGGAATTGCGATGATAGGAAATTAATTAAGGATGTCTTGTCTCATGGCAGAATATCCATGCCCAATTCCACTGTGTATGGTTCTAACAGTGTGATTAGGGAATTGATCTGGAGTTTGGGATCAACTGGCTTCGTGTGAATGTGTACTTCGACTCGGACATCCTCCAGTAAGAGGAGGGTCATGGCCAATATATGTGTACGAGTATATATATTATTTTCCAAGTTAAACATTATTTACTCTTAAAACCTCTATCATAGAAAACGTAAAATAATTTATTTTAAAGAAAACGGAAATATCAATCCACGAACATAATTACCCATGGAGGTGGAGCCGTGACTGCTGTACCAAGAAGAAGAATTATAAGGGTGAGAAAAACTTGAAAAATTTTCATTTCTATATCTGAAAGCTGGTCACCAGGAACAATTCTTCTCTTAGAGTATATCCTGTGAATTAAAGAAAAAAAATTACCCAAGTATTTGTTAAGCGTTTATGTCTTTGTCACTTGCATTTTAGTAGATTCATTCTTATATTTACTAGTTATATGGATATTGCAACAATGGTGTTTTTGTTATACCTATATACGAAGATAATGAATAAACTATTCATAATAAATATGTAGAGGAAAGGGACGTATCACTTAGCTCACCTTCTCTGATAAAGAGCCTATCAAAATCTGCGAAAAAACTTGAAATTCCACTTGCAGTATATTTCAAAACACTACACATACTAACTCCTCTACTCAGATGTTTAAGTGATTAAAAATAATGTCGTTTACCTTTACCACAGGTGTTACTTAGAGATCCCATTAAATTTTAAACATTCTCTCTCTCTCTCTCTCTCTCTCTCTCTCTCTCTCTCTCTCTCTCTCTCTCTCTCTCTCTCTCTCTCTCTCTCTCTCTCTCTCTCGCTTGCTCAGTCACTCTCCACAGATGGTTTTTTGCATATATTAAGTTAATCTTGGTATATGAAAGTTGATGACTAAGTTTTCATCAGTCCTTAGTAATTATAGCACAGATATTATATATATATATATATATATATATATATATATATATATATATATATATATATATAATATATATATATATATATATATATAATTATGGTTTGGCATCAAAAAGGAATGTATATAAAGCAAGGTTCCAAGACACCATGCTACATATTTCTCCTTTGGAGAGTGTATGGTGAATTTCTCCCACTTGGGTGCAGTTCTCTTCCCCAGAAATGATCCTCTCTGTCGAAAACACATGTAGCTGAATTTAAGAAGATCTCTCTATACACTCTTCAAATGAAATATCTGAAGCATGGCGCCTTGGAGCCATAATAGCCATAAGTAAGCATGCAGTCTCTCTCTCTCTCTCTCTCTCTCTCTCTCTCTCTCTCTCTCTCCTCTCTCTTCTCTCTCTCTCTCTCTCTCTCTCTCTCTCTCTCTCTCTCTCTCTCTCTCTCTCTCTCTCTCTCTCTTCTCTCTCTCTCTCTCAGATTTGAAATTGACATATTTCTATTTCATTTTTTTTTTAAACAATCATTCTAGATTTGCACATGCAAAAACATTGGCCAAGATATTACCTATTTTATTATACCTAACCTCATCCAACGTGACGTCAGTTTAACCTGCCTAACCTAACCCAACCCAACCCAACCTAAGCTAAATTGAGTCGTCATGCCATATGAATAAGTGAGTTACAAAAAAAAAAAATTTTAACGTATGTGTATGTCTGTCTGTCCGTCCGTACGTCTGTCTGTATGTATGTATGTATGTGCATCTATTTGTATACGCTAATGCAATGATTATATAAATATTACGTAATAAATGTCATGACAAGGGCACTAATAATTGACCTTCGGTGAAGGAGATATGGCAATAAAAAAAAAAATTTAGTGTCGAAACAATGGATTTATTTATTTTACGTAATTATGATGAAGCCGTATGGTATGGAGGAGGGGGGGAAGAGAGGATATTAGGATAGGTTTTTTTTTATGATTGTGACACCAGGACGGGCCAAAAAATAATTATTCTACCTTCAACGGGCCTGGGCACGAGGAACACACAAAAAGAAACAGAAATGGGGAGCATTGTGACTTGTTAGATATGAAGGGATAATAAGATATGTGTAACGAATTTCCAAGAATATTCGGTGTTGATGTAGGCATAGAAAGAGAACCGTAATTGAACGAAAATTTAACATCGGACTGTCCTGGACAGTCTTATTTAAGTCCACAAGACCCTTCAGTGTAGTATCGCAATGGCGGTTGGTGCCACAGGCCAACCTACTGCATGGAATTCTTTGAGGAGCAAAGAATTCCACTCCATATCACTTACGTATTAAAAAAAAACACACACACACACACACACACACACACACACACACACACACACACACACACACACACACACACACACACACACACACACACACGCACACACACACAAGTAAAAGGAGAGAGGCAGAGAGAGATTATGAGAGGGACATCACCAGGAAGGCTAAAGAAAATCCCAAGCTTTTCCACAGCTTTATCAGAGGAAAACTGATGAAAGAAATGAAGAAGAGAAGAAAAATTTTCGTTACAGAATACTTCCAGACAAAGGGGAGATAAAGAAGATAATGACAGTAGATCAGGGGATGGGGCCTCATTAAGATTGTTATACACAAATGCTGATGGATTAGCTGGTAAGGCAGTAGAATTAAAAGATAGGATTCACAACAGTAAGGCAGATATAGTAGCAATTACAGAGACTAAGTTGAGTGAGGACATAAACAGTGTCACAGTTTTTCCTAAGGGCTTCAGAATACTAAGGGTTGAAAGATCTGAGAGGACTGGTGGAGGGATAGCACTGCTCATAAGTGAGAGGATTCAAGTTGAAGAAATAAACTTGGCTATAGAAAGTGAGTTCAGGGAATTTCTTGTTGCTCGCATAAATACTGGGTCAGAGAGCATTATAATAACTGTTGTATACAACCCACCAAGGAACCAAAATAGGCTTGAAATTTATGAGGAAAGTCATATAGGTACTATTGAAGTCATAAACTCAGTTGTTAGCATGGCACGGGAGAAAAAATGTAGGATTTTGATTATGGGAGACTTTAATCATAAAGAGATAGATTGGATAAATCTTGACCCACACAGTGGTGAGGACTCATTTGGGGCAAGATTCCTAGATTGCGTACAAGGGAATTTCCTACACCAACATGTAATGGAACCATCAAGAGCCAGGGGTGGGGATGAGCCATCACTACTTGATCTAGTGTTCACAAATAATGTGTTGGATATTGAAAATATTGAGTATGAACCACCAATTGGAAAGAGTGACCACTGTGTGTTGTTGATGGAGTATATCATTGAAGACATTCTTCCTGAGAGTAGAGGCACTGAGGACATGAGGAGGAACTATCCGAAAGGAGATTACATCAAAATGAATGAGCTTTTTGCAGTTATTGACTGGAGAACCTTATTTTACAACAAATCTGTACAAGAAATGTATGACATCTTTTGTGAGAAATATGGGAAGATAGTAGATTGCTGCATACCTGTCACCAAAGTAGGTGTAATTCATGCCAGAGAGAAATGGTTCGATAATGGGTGTAAAAGAGCTAAGGAGTGGAGAGACAAATGCTGGAAAAGGTATAGGACGAGAAAAAACATAAATGCCTGGCAAACCTACAAAAGAGCAAGAAATGACTACCTAAGTAAAAGGAGAGAGGCAGAGAGAGATTATGAGAGGGACATCACCAGGAAGGCTAAAGAAAATCCCAAGCTTTTCCACAGCTTTATCAGAGGAAAACTGAAGGTAAAAGAACAGGTTTTAAGGCTAAAGAGAGCGGATGGAAGCATCACTGAGACGGACGAAGAGATCTGAAAAGAATTGAACAAGGAGTTTCAGTCAGTATTTACAGTAGAAAATACCCCATCCCCTCAGATTGCAGTGATAGAAGCTCAAGGGCCGGTATTAGAGAACATCAACCTTACAGCCACAGAGGTATGCAAAGCGCTGATGGATTTAGATGTTCATAAAGCTACAGGTCCTGATGACATATCCCCTCATGTGCTTAAAAAATGCGCAAACACAATATCAGTGGCACTAAGTATCATATTTAAGGAGTCACTGGAGTCGGGGGAGATTCCAAGATGCTGGAAACAAGCAAATGTGATACCTATCTTCAAAAAGGGAAGGAGGGATACGGCTCTGAACTATAGACCAGTTTCCTTGACCAGCATAGTTTGCAAAGTTATGGAGAAACTACTAAGGAAACATATCTCTCTTCACTTGGAATCCTTCAACTTTTTGTCAGTGAGGCAACATGGCTTCAGAGAAGGAAGATCAACAGTAACAAACTTATTAGAATTTTATGATGAGGTAAGCCAAATCTTACAGGAAAGAGAGGGCTGGGCAGATTGCATATTCCTAGACTTCCAGAAAGCGTTTGACACTGTTCCACGTGGGAGACTTATTAGGAAGCTGCAATCAATGGCTAGAATAGGTGGAAATGTCTTGGAATGGATAAAAACTTACCTAGAAGGAAGGGAACAGAGGGTTAGAGTAAGACACTCAGTGTCTGAATGGAGAAGAGTTAGTAGTGGAGTTCCACAGGGTTTAGTTTTAGGGCCACTTTTGTTCCTTGTATATGTAAATGACCTACCAGAGTCTGTAAATTCATTCATGAATATGTTTGCAGATGATGCAAAGATTGTGAAGAAAGTAAAAAACGAGAACAATGGTAGAGAACTTCAGGAGGATCTAAATAATCTGCATGAGTGGTCAGAAAAGTGGCTAATGAAATTCAATACCTCAAAATGTAAGGTAATGAGAATGGGTACAAGTGCAAGAAGGCCCAAGCTTGACTACTCGGTGGCTGGAGTAAAACTTCAAGAGACAGAAAATGAGAGAGATCTAGGAGTAAACATACTGGCAGATTTGTCTCCAGAAATACATATAAATGGCGTAGTAAGGGCAGCATATGCATTCTTATCAAATGTAAGGGTAGCCTTCAGGCACATGGACAAGGAAATGTTCATAAATATTTATGTAACCTATGTGAGGCCAAAACTCGAATATGCAGCCCCCTTTTGGAATCCGCACTTGAAAAAGCACATAGCTAAGCTTGAAAAAGTTCAAAGACATGCCACGAAACTGGTGCCAGAAATACGCAATCTCGGTTATGATGAGAGGCTGAGGGAATTAGACTTGCCATCACTCGAAGCTAGAAGAGTAAGGGGGGATATGGTGACAGTCTTTAAATTCCTTCATGGTTATGATAGAGTGGATAGGGATCGATATTTCGATATGGCTGGCTCTAGAGCTAGAGGTCATAGTTTGAAGCTTCGTAAGAAAACTTCTTTGCAGGATGTAAGGAAATACTTTTTCAGTGTAAGAGTAGTTGATAATTGGAATTGGCTAAGCGAGGAGGTAGTTAATGCTATCTCAATCCATAGTTTTAAGGACAGGTACGATAAGTATCACTAAGTCTAAAATGGAACCGATGAGGAGACGGGAAGATACGAGCTTTGGGCTCTTTCCCGTAAACACAATTAGGTAATCACAATTAGGTAATCACACACATAAAAGGGTGAGTTTAGGAAACAAGAATCTCCCAAAATTGAACTTACTTTCTTGTTGTAAATCAACTAAGAGAAGTAAAATGAATGAATCGGACAAACTCATATCCTGTTGTCTATGTTTATACGATAATTGCAGCCATATTTGTCAGCTTGAGAAGGATCCTCAATCCACCAAAGAAACTAGCAGGGAGGCTACAACATAATAAAGAATAAGACAAACTATCTTGCCAATCATAACCTCTTTTCTAAATTATATAAGGACAACAGCCACTCCCTCAACTTCCCTCCGCAACTTAAGCAAGATCTAAAAAAAACTAGTTTAACATTATTTAAAGTTATCCATAACCACCAAGTAAAATTCTACAGTAATGGAGGTCTGCCTACAGTAATTATTCTATAATCACCCTCATTTTATATATATATATATATATATATATATATATATATATATATATATATATATATATATATATATATATATATATATATGTATATGTACATATATATATATATATATATATATATATATATATATATATATATATATATATATATATATATATATATATATATATATATAATATATATATATATGTATATATATGTATATATATATATATATATATATATATATATATATATATATATATATATATATATATATATATATATATATATATATATATATATATATATATATATATATATATATATATAGGTATATGTATATATATATATATATATATATATATATATATATATATATATATATATATATATATATAATTATATATATATATATATATATATATATATATATATATATATATATATATATATATATATATATATATATGGCATAGCATCGGAGAGAAATGTATGATTACTGAAGGAGAGCTGACACCATTATTCAGATATCTCCTTGGAAGACAGTGTGTAGAGAGAGCTTCTCCATCAGAGGTACAATTCTTTTCACCAAAAATTATCTTCAACATGTAATCCCTTATACCTTTGAAATCTCGTATAGTAAGGCAGAGGGAACTCCATGTTGAAGATCATACCTGACGTAGAGACCTACATATACCTCTATTGGAGAAGGTCTCTCTGTACACTGTCTTCAAAAATATATATTTAAAGCATAGTGCATTGTGCCTCCAGTAAAGCATGTATTCCTCTCTGATGTAACTAGAGAGTAACCAGAGATATTTCATCTACAAAAGTATATATATATATATATATATATATATATATATATATATATATATATATATATATATATATATATATATATATATATAGTATTCTTCTTTCTTCTTCTTCGTCTACATCTTTTCCCACTTTTATGTGGGGTCGATGTTTTATATATATATATATATATATATATATATATATATATATATATATATATATATATATATATATATATATATATATATATATATATATATATATATATATATATTTTTTTTTTTTTTTTTTTTTTTTTTTTTTTTCCACAAAGGGCATCGGAGAATATATATGCTTGAAGAAACATCATGCTTCGAATATTCCAGTATGAATATAAATAAGTATGAATATATATTATTAATTTTGTTATTATTATTATTATTATTACTATTATTATTATTATTATTATTATTATTATTATTATTATTATTATTATTATTATTATTATTATTATTATTATTATTATTATTATTATTATTATTAGATTACTATTATTATTGTTATTATTATTATTATTATTATAAGACAAAAAAATACAGTTTTGAGCAGATAATTTATTTAAAAAAGCATATAACAATCATCTGAGTAAATTAGACTGTGAAACCCCACGTGAATAACATGCATTGAAATAATTTCCGCTAAGACCACACTTCGAAACCTTCTCAAGTGAAATTTAAAAAGTGACTACGCTTGTATGGCCTGGGTAATTACAAATATTATATATATATATATATATATATATATATATATATATATATATATATATATATATATATATATATATATATATATATTTCTTTATCGTTACATATTAGCGTTCTAAATTCCAGATTTTTTATTTTGATGTAATTGTTAAGTCATTTTTTTCATATATTATTTTTATATTTATTCTATTATTTCTATTTTGATATTCATATCTGAAGCTGTTGGTTTATCCAGTGCGTTACAGATGTCATTTTTGTTTTATGTTTATAATGGTGTCACGATTCAAAACTCCTCTCTAAAATGGCTCATCATATGATCGTCAGCAGATTGTCGGTTCTGGTCTTTTTGGTAGGGATATTAATTTCCAGGGAAACCTGCATAATAAATCACTATTATTATTAATATTATTATTATTATTATTATTATTAGTAGTAGTAGTAGTAGTAGTAGTAGTAGTAGTGGTAATAGTAGTAGCAGTAGTAGTAGTCTTTATAGTAGTAGTGCTAATATTATTGTTATTTTTATTATTACTATTTATTATTATTATTATTATTATTATTATTATTATTATTATTATTATTATTATTATTATTATTATTATTATTATTATTTCTGTAGTAGGGAACACACTTACGGAGGTTTCCAACGC
>JAXCGZ010022677.1:180000-182500 GCA_037179515.1 Halocaridina rubra | reverse complement strand
GCATATTTTGGCGCCACCGTTTGGCGCGGCCCTTTGCCACCACCGTGAATGGCGCCTTTACTAAGTGAAAAAAAAATGGATCATTAACACTAACTTAACCTAACCTAACCTAGCCAGTACTGCTTAGTGCCAAGAAGGGAACGCCAAAACAGTATAACACAACTATTCATGGCGCCAAAAGGGCCTCGCCACATAATCCCATTCCGCTTTTTTATATAACTGATCCACATGAAAAAATAAAAAAGTCATTGGCAGTCCACATTATATCAATTCATTTATACTTACTCTTATGCTTAGCATATAACTTATATATAAATGTAGATAAAAGGACTGAAATATATTTACAGTAAATAAATAAAACAGAACGACGTAAAACAAGCTGTTCTAACCTGCTGTAAGCTTCAGTGAACCTTCCTCCAGAGAAGAAAATACTTGTGTATTTATGCTTCTTCCCTCCTCTGGTATATATACATACAAGATATCAGGACAACTCGAGACCTTAAGTCTATTTAAAATGATTTTATGAATCTCTGTTATCTGCCACATATCAAGTTTGTGCTCTTAATGGAGCAAGCAGATGTTCTGTGTTGATATAAACATATGATAACAGTTTGATAGTTTGCATATTAATTCTAAAATTTTGAGAGCTTGAATGTAACGTTTTATATATATATATATATATATATATATATATATATATATATATATATATATATATATATATATATATATATATATATATATATATATATATATGTATATATATATATATATATATATATATATATATATATATATATATATATATATATATATATATATATATATCTGTGTGGGTGTGTGTTCGTGTATGTGTTTTTTAAAGCAATATATTTTTCTCGTGAGCTGTTTGGAAGATATAGGTTTTCAGTCACTTTTTAGAAATAGTGTTTGGGTTTCAAATTATCTAAAAGATGTTAAGTTGTTATGCTTTTGCGATGGCCATCATGTTTTGGCTCTCAAATTACTTGGACGCAGTTTGGCATTCCCTGTAGGATTATTTAGATATTTGTATTGGCGAGTGATCTTTTTGTAAGCTATTTGGTTTAAGGTATCCTTAATTCTAAGGCCCGATTTCTTAAGCAGTGTAAACCTAGGATACCATATTGTTAGTTAGCTAGACACACACAAATGGACTTCATAAACTCATCTGACATGGTTTTGTGTATGGCTAGGATCCCGCAAGGGATCCTAGCCATACACAGCACGCGTCAGATGCGTTTATGTAATCCATTTGTGTGTGTCTAGCTAACTAACAATATGGTATCCTAGGTTTACACTGTTTAAGAAATCGCGTGCTAGTTATGGCTTTCAATGTTCTTTGAGACCGTTTTAATTTGATTGTAGATTTTGCGATATCTCTTGCGTCTGGCTATATGTTTAAATGTATCGTTCGAGTCTGGCTGCAGGGGCGGCTGTAGGTCACTAGTAGAGCGCGAGAGTCGAGAAGCAACTAATGCTAATTCGATCACGACCGCTGAACGTTAAGAAGATCTTCTTTAATTCCCCTGCTCCAACATGTCTGTTTCTAAACCCATTTGAATGAAGGCTGATAGTGACAAATAAAACGGCAAACATTAGAGTTTGATGGATGGATTCGGTTTTACGTCACGGACTCCCTTTTCTACTAAGGGCTAGGACGGTTGCCTTCTTACGAAGGTCTTGTTTTGGCAGATGTAATCGTTACCCTGAGTGTGAGGAAAATGTCATTTTGGACATATATCTGTTTTGTTTTTCGCTCTTAACCTCTTTGATTGCTGTTTGTAGTTGTCCATGTGTTTAATTATATATATTCTCTACCTTGCTGTTTGGAAGAGCTATGATTTTCGCCAAGCTTTTGGTTATAGTGTTTGATTTTGAGGCTGTTTAGATATACGAGTGTTATGGTTTGGGCCATGTTCTTAATCTTAAGGGGGGTTTACACGGTCAAACGGTTCGTCGAACGCGGTTCGACGGACAAGTGTATGAAGTGATGTTCGAACGTGTGAACGGGGTATTTGGTTGTCGAACACGGAACGTGCGACAACCAAATACCCCGTTCACACGTTCGAACATCACTTCAAACACTTGTCTGTCGAACCGCGTTCGACGAACCGTTTGACCGTGTAAACCCCCCCTTTATAGTCACCCCACAGGCTGTTTGGTAGCAGTTGGATTTGATCATATATACAGAGGCTACAATTCCCCTTGTAAAGAGGGTGGCCGAGTCAAAGCGCACATTCAGTAGAAGCTAATATATTTAGATCACTTCTTTTAGCTCCTCTGAGATAAAGGGCAGCAACAATCCCCCCCGCCACCACCTTTCATGGGACACCCTAGGGTAACTAGGAATAGACCTGCCATGGGGGCCAGACAGCCGCAGCTGTGAGGCTGCAAGAAAGCCATTAGCTTCTGGCTATACTTTTTGTCCTATCTTTGAGCTCTTGGGCTGTTTGAAAGAATTTTTCCGGGCATGTTTAGT
>JAXCGZ010022677.1:162500-175000 GCA_037179515.1 Halocaridina rubra | reverse complement strand
TTTGCCAGGTGCACTTGTACCCGAGTCTCAGACGGTACGCATTGACCTCAGTGCTTCGTCGAAGGCTCTTCGGCAGGGTGATACCCCGAAGATCAGTGGTGGCTTTGTACCACCAGGTGGAGGGGGAGCCAATGTCTGTGCACAGGTTGTGTTTAGTTATTAAGGTGTTAAGGAGTGACTTGGTGGCTTTATTTTTAATCTGTTGCATCCCAGGAGACAGAGATATCTGGATTTCTGCTCTGAGAGTGGCTTGTTTGGCGGCTTGATCGGCTTCCTCATTTCCCTTGATGCCGACGTGGCTGGGAATCCAGGCAAGAGTGATGGCTTTTCCAAGGCTGGTTATCCTGTGGTAGTGGCTGAGGATGGTCGTGATGATGCGAATATTGTCTCTGAGGAGTGGCTTCTTGATGGCCTGTAAGGCGCCTTTAGAATCAGAGAGAATAAGGGCATGGTCAGCTTCTTGCTGGATGAAGCAGTCAAGGGCGTTGGCTATGGCCACAAGCTCAGTCTGGAGCGATGAGCAGGAGTTTGACAGTCTCCAGGATAGGACGTGGTTTCCAGTGATGAAGGCGGCGGCTGAGGCTCCAGTATCTTGGTTTACTGAACCGTCAGTGTAGTAGACTTGAGAGTTTGGCCTGCTCCAGCTCTGTATTTTGTCCTTATATATGTTTTTAAGGACAAGCGGGTTTACCAAGCTTTTGGGGTTGTCAGGGAGCTCGATCTTTATATCGAGTGGTTGGTCATTCCATGGGGGTGGGCATCTGTATTCAGGAAGCGGTGTGTCTTGTATCTTGGCTAGGATGCTCTCTCTGACTGGCAGTGCTTGCAGGCTAGCGCAGACCTTGGCTGCCCAGGTTCTAGGATGGTGGTTGGGGTGGCGATTGAGGGCTAGATGGAGATTTGTGCCAGCTAGGCATTTATGTTGGGCAGTGGTGGTTTTGGCCACAAGGAGGGTCAGTCTTTGCTGAGCTCTGAGTTTAAGTGGAATGAGTCCCGATTCCATCTGGAGGTTTTCTCTCTTGGTCCACATGGGGGCTCCTAGCATGGTACGTGTGGCGTTGTTTTGAATTACTTCTATTTTGTCCCACTGTCGGTCTTTTAGTAGCCAGAGTGTGGGACAAGCATAGTCAATGAGGCTGCGTATGGCTTGTACATAGAAGGTTCTGAGGACATTAAATGATGCACCATCGTAGAGGCCCGACATCCGACGAAGGATCGCTTGTCGCTGGCTACACCTGTCGCGCAAGTATTGAATTTCTGGTCCAAAGGTTAGTCCTTGGTCGATGATTACACCCAGGTATTGGTGTTTGGTAACCCAGTCCACAGGTTCATTACCTATGACCAGGCGTTAGAAGGTAAATGTTTTAGGATTGTATATATTGATGATTATTCATAAGTACATGTATCATTATTATATACAGTACGTCTTTTACATGCACATCTCTCACTGGCTATTTAGATTTTTTTTTAAATATTACATATTTAAACACTAATTTCTGATTTAAACACTAATTTCTGATATTCATATATGTACACATACGAAGAAATATATTATGGAATATTTAGTTAATGAGTAATATATAAGTATATATATAAGTATATATATATATATATATATATATATATATATATATATATATATATATATATATATATATATATATATATATATATACGTACGTACATACATACATACATACATACATACATACATGCATACATACATGCATATATATATATATATATATATATATATATATATATATATATATAGTATATATATATATATAATATATATATATATATATATATATATATATATATATATATATATATTATATATATATATATATATATATATATATATATATATATATATATATATATATATATATATATATATGTGTGTGTGTGTGTGTGTGTGTGTGTGTGTGTGTGTGTGTGTGTGTGTGTGTGCGTAATTACCTAATTGTAATAACCTAATTGTGTTTACGGGAAAGAGCCCAAAGCTCGTATCTTCCCGTCTCCTCATCGGTTCCATTTTATACTTAGTGATACTTATCATACCTGTCCTTAAAACTATTGATTGAGATAGCATTAACTACCTCCTCGCTTAGCCAATTCCAATTATCAACTACTCTTACACTGAAAAAGTATTTCCTTACATCCTGCAAGAAGTTTTCTTACGAAGCTTCAAACTATGACCTCTAGTTTTAGAGCCAGCCACATCAAAATATCGATCCCTATCCACTCTATCATAACCATGAAGGAAGTTAAAGACTGTCACCATATCACCCCTCACTCTTCTAGCTTCGAGTGATGGTAAGTCTAATTCCCTCAGCCTCTCATCATAACTGAGATTGGGTATTTCTGGCACCAGTTTCGTGGCATGTCTTTGAACTTTTTCAAGCTTAGTTATGTGCTTTTTCAAGTGTGGATTCCAAAAGGGGGCTGCATATTCGAGTTTTGGCCTCACATAGGTTACATAAATATTTCTGAACATTTCCTTGTCCATGTGCCTGAAGGCTACGCTTACATTTGATAAGAATGCATATGCTGACCTTACTATGCCATTTATATGTATTTCTTGAGACAAATCTGCCAGTATATATACTCCTAGATCTCTCTCATTTTCTGTCTCTTGAAGTTGTACTCCAGCCACCGAGTAGTCAAGCTTGGGCCTTCTTGCATTTGTACCCATTCTCATTACCTTGCATTTTGAAGTATTGAATTTCATTAGCCACTTTTCTGACCACTCAGGCAGACTATTTAGATCTTTCTGAAGTTCTCTACCATTGTTCTCGTTTTTTACTTTCTTCAAAATCTTTGCATCTTCTGCAAACATATTCATGAATGAATTTACAGACTCTGGTAGGTCATTTACATATACAAGGAACAAAAGTGACCCTAAAACTGAACCCTGTGGAACTCCACTACTAACTCTTCTCCATTCAGACACTGAGAGTCTTACTCTAACGCTCTGTTCCCTTCCATCTAAGTAAGTTTTTATCCTTGCCAAGACATTTCCACCTATTCTAGCCATTGCTTGCAGCTTCTTAATAAGTCTCCCATGTGGAACAGTGTCATACGCTTTCTGGAAGTCTAGGAATATGCAATCTGCCCAGCCCTCTCTTTCCTGTAAGATTCGGCTTACCTCATTATAAAATTCTAATAAGTTTGTTACTGTTGATCTACCTTCTCTGAAGCCATGTTGCCTCACTGACAAAAAGTTGAAGGATTCCAAGTGAAGAGAGCTTTGTTTCCTTAGTAGTTTCTCCATAACTTTGCAAACCATGCTGGTCAAGGAAACTGGTCTATAGGTCAGAGCCGTATCTCTCCTTCCCTTTTTGGAGATAGGTATCACATTTGCTTGTTTCCAGCATCTTGGAATCTCCCCTGACTCCAGTGACTTTTTAAATATGATACTTAGTGCCACTGATATTGAGTTTGCGGAATTTTTAAGTACATGAGGGGATATGTCATCAGGACCTGTAGCTTTATGAACATCTAAATCCATCAGCGCTTTGCATACCTCTGTGGCTGTAAGGTTGATGTTCTCTAATATCGGCCCTTGAGCTTCTATCTCTGCAATCTGAAGGGGTGGGGTATTTTCTACTGTAAATACTGACTGAAACTCCTTGTTCAATTCTTTGCAGATCTCTTCATCCGTCTCAGTGATGCTTCCATCCGCTCTCTGTAGCCTTAAAACCTTTTTTTTTACCTTCAGTTTTCCTCTGATAAAGCTGTGGAAAAGCTTGAGATTTTCTTTAGCCTTCCTGGTGATGTCCCTCTCATAGTCTCCCTCTGCCTCTCTTCTTTTACTTAGGTAGTCATTTCTTGCTCTTTTGTAGGTTTCTCAGGCATTTATGTTTTTTCTCCTCCTATACCTTTTACAGCATTTGTCTCTCCACTCCTTAGCTCTTTTCACTCATTATCGAACCATTTCTCTCTGGCATGAATTACACCTACTTTGGTGACAGGTATGCAGCAATCTACTATCTTCCCATATTTCCCACAAAAGATGTCATACATTTCTTGTACAGATTTGTTGTAAAATAAGGTTCTCCAGTCAATAACTGCAAAAAGCTCATTCATTTTGGTGTAATCTCCTTTCGGATAGTTCCCCCTCATGCCCTCAGTGCCTCTACTCTCAGGCAGAATATCTTCAATGATATACTCCATCAACAACACACAGTGGCCACTCTTTCCAATAGGTGGTTTATACAAAATTTTTTCAATATCCAACACATTATCTGTAAATACTAGATCAAGTAGTGATGGCTCATCCCCACCCTTGACCCTCGTTGGTTCCATTACATGTGATTACCTAATTGTGATTACCTAATTGTGTTTACGGGAAAGAGCCCAAAGCTCGTATCTCCCCATCTCCTGATCGCTTCCATTTTATACTTAGTCATACTTATCATACCTGTCCTTAAAACTATGGATTGAGATAGCATTAACTACCTCCTCGCTTAGCCAATTCCAATTATCAACTACTCTTACACTGAAAAAGTATTTCCTTACATCCTGCGAAGAAGTTTTCTTACGAAGCTTCAAACTATGACCTCTAGTTCTAGAGCCAGCAATATCAAAATATCGATCCCTATCCACTCTATCATAACCATGAAGGAATTTAAAGACTGTCACCATATCCCCCCTCACTCTTCTAGCTTCGAGTGATGGTAAGTCTAATTCCCTCAGCCTCTCATCATAACTGAGATTGCGTATTTCTGGCACCAGTTTCGTGGCATGTCTTTGAACTTTTTCAAGCTTAGCTATGTGCTTTTTCAAGTGCGGATTCCAAAAAGGGGCTGCATATTCGAGTTTTGGCCTCACATAGGTTACATAAATATTTCTGAACATTTCCTTGTCCATGTGCCTGAAGGCTACCCTTACATTTGATAAGAATGCATATGCTGCCCTTACTATGCCATTTATATGTATTTCTGGAGACAAATCTGCCAGTATGTTTACTCCTAGATCTCTCTCATTTTCTGTCTCTTGAAGTTGTACTCCAGCCACCGAGTAGTCAAGCTTGGGCCTTCTTGCACTTGTACCCATTCTCATTACCTTACATTTTGAAGTATTGAATTTCATTAGCCACTTTTCTGACCACTCATGCAGATTATTTAGATTCTCCTGAAGTTCTCTACTATTGTTCTCGTTTTTTACTTTCTTCACAATCTTTGCATCATCTGCAAACATATTCATGAATGAATTTACAGACTCTGGTAGGTCATTTACATATACAAGGAACAAAAGTGGCCCTAAAACTGAACCCTGTGGAACTCCACTACTAACTCTTCTCCATTCAGACACTGAGTGTCTTACTCTAACCCTCTGTTCCCTTCCTTCTAAGTAAGTTTTTATCCATTCCAAAACATTTCCACCTATTCTAGCCATTGAGTGCAGCTTCCTAATAAGTCTCCCATGTGGAACAGTGTCAAACGCTTTCTGGAAGTCTAAGAATATGCAATCTGCCCAGCCCTCTCTTTCCTGTAAGATTTGGCTTACCTCATCATAAAATTCTAATAAGTTTGTTACTGTTGATCTACCTTCTCTGAAGCCATGTTGCCTCACTGACAAAAAGTTGAAGGATTCCAAGTGAAGAGAGATATGTTTCCTTAGTAGTTTCTCCATAACTTTGCAAACTATGCTGGTCAAGGAAACTGGTCTATAGTTCAGAGCCATATCCCTCCTTCCCTTTTTGAAGATAGGTATCACATTTGCTTGTTTCCAGCATCTTGGAATCTCCCCCGACTCCAGTGACTCCTTAAATATGATACTTAGTGCCACTGATATTGTGTTTGCGCATTTTTTAAGCACATGAGGGGATATGTCATCGGGACCTGTAGCTTTATGAACATCTAAATCCATCAGCGCTTTGCATACCTCTGTGGCTGTAAGGTTGATGTTCTCTAATACCGGCCCTTGAGCTTCTATCACTGCAATCTGAGGGGGTGGGGTATTTTCTACTGTAAATATTGACTGAAACTCCTTGTTCAATTCTTTGCAGATCTCTTCATCCGTCTCAGTGATGCTTCCATCCGCTCTCTTTAGCCTTAAAACCTGTTCTTTTACCTTCAGTTTTCCTCTGATAAAACTGTGGAAACGCTTGGGATTTTCTTTAGCCTTCCTGGTGATATTCCTCTCATAGTCTCTCTCTGCCTCTCTCCTTTTACTTAGGTAGTCATTTCTTGCTCTTTTGTAGGTTTGCAAGGCATTTATGTTTTTTCTCCTCCTATACCTTTTCCAGCATTTGTCTCTCCACTCCTTAGCTCTTTTACACCCATTATCGAACCATTTCTCTCTGGCATGAATTACACCTACTTTGGTGACAGGTATGCAGCAATCTACTATCTTCCCATATTTCTCACAAAAGATGTCATACATTTCTTGTACAGATTTGTTGTAAAATAAGGTTCTCCAGTCAATAACTGCAAAAAGCTCATTTATTTTGATGTAATCTCCTTTCCGATAGTTCCTCCTCATGTCCTCAGTACCTCTACTTTCAGGAAGAATATCTTCAATGATATACTCCATCAACAACACACAGTGGTCACTTTTTCCAATTGGTGGTTCATACTCAATTTTTTCAATATCCAACACATTATCTGTGAACACTAGATCAAGTAGTGATGGCTCATCCCCACCCCTGGCCCTTGTTGGTTCCATTACATGTTGGTGTAGGAAATTCCCTTGTACGCAATCTAGGAATCTTGCCCCGAATGAGTCCTCACCACTGTGTGGGTCAAGATTTATCCAATCTATCTCTTTATGATTAAAGTCTCCCATAATCAAAATCCTACATTTTTTTTCCCGTGCTATGTTAACAACTGAGTTTATGACTTCAATAGTGATTACCTAATTGTGATTACCTATTTGTGTTTACGGGAAAGAGCCCAAAGCTCGTATCTTCCCGTCTCCTCATCGGTTCCATTTTAGACTTAGTGATACTTATCGTACCTGTCCTTAAAACTATGGATTGATATAGCATTAACTACCTCCTCGCTTAGCGAATTCCAATTATCAACTACTCTTACACTGAAAAAGTATTTCCTTACATCCTGCAAAGAAGTTTTCTTACGAAGCTTCAAACTATGACCTCTAGTTCTAGAGCCAGCCATATCGAAATATCGATCCCTATCCACTCTATCATAACCATGAAGGAATTTAAAGACTGTCACCATATCCCCCCTTACTCTTCTAGCTTCGAGTGATGGTAAGTCTAATTCCCTCAGTCTCTCATCATAACCGAGATTGCGTATTTCTGGCACCAGTTTCGTGGCATGTCTTTGAACTTTTTCAAGCTTAGCTATGTGCTTTTTCAAGTGCGGATTCCAAAAGGGGGCTGCATATTCGAGTTTTGGCCTCACATAGGTTACATAAATATTTCTGAACATTTCCTTGTCCATGTGCCTGAAGGCTACCCTTACATTTGATAAGAATGCATATGCTGCCCTTACTACGCCATTTATATGTATTTCTGGAGACAAATCTGCCAGTATGTTTACTCCTAGATCTCTCTCATTTTCTGTCTCTTGAAGTTGTACTCCAGCCACCGAGTAGTCAAGCTTGGGCCTTCTTGCACTTGTACCCATTCTCATTACCTTACATTTTGAGGTATTGAATTTCATTAGCCACTTTTCTGACCACTCATGCAGATTATTTAGATCCTCCTGAAGTTCTCTACCATTGTTCTCGTTTTTTACTTTCTTCACAATCTTTGCATCATCTGCAAACATATTCATGAATGAATTTACAGACTCTGGTAGGTCATTTACATATACAAGGAACAAAAGTGACCCTAAAACTGAACCCTGTGGAACTCCACTACTAACTCTTCTCCATTCAGACACTGAGTGTCTTACTCTAACCCTCTGTTCCCTTCCTTCTAAGTAAGTTTTTATCCATAGTGTGTGTGTGTGTGTGTGTAAGAACTAGTGAAAAAAACAGTAGAATTGTAATTATATGTGAATTAGTATTATTTTATATATATTACTGTGCATTTATATATATTTATCTACAGGTAGGGCGAAAATTATTGGCCTTTGTCTCATTGAGATTCGCCGTCTAGCTAGAGAGGAAACATCCGAAATGTAAGTTATTATTATTATTTTTATTATTATTATTACTTTTATTATTATTATTATTATTATTATTATTATTATTATTATTATTATTATTATTATTTGGCTTTGTTATATATATATATATATATATATATATATATATATATATATATATATATATATATATATATATATATATATATATATATATCCTTAGGGATAAAGGGGCACTACATTTACTCTTTCCCCATTAATTTACTTGGGTGACTCCACAGGGTAAGCATCTTTTGCCGTGTAGCCCGAGAACGGTAAGTGGTTTACCCCCACCTCTTCATCTCATGTAGTAGTAGTCTTAGTAGTGGTAGTAGTAGTAAGTTTTGTTATAAACTTTGAATGTAGCGCTTTTATTTTTGCTTTATCATCACTGTAATTGATCGCAATCTGTAGGTTATATGTATTAGTGTGTGTGTGTGTGTGTGCGTGTGTGTGTAATGTATTTTATATGGAATAAAGATATTTACATATCTCTGTCCAATTAACTTCCGTTTTGAAACAAAAGACGTAGAAAAAACTATGACAAAAAGACGCCATTATTTTGCATAATATATACATACATATACCTGGCCTTACTCCCCTTTGCAAGGGGGGTGGCCGAGCCAAGAAGCACACAATCACCAGGATCCACACATAGCTCAACTACTCCTCTGTGCTGTCATATATATATATATATATATATATATATATATATATATATATATATATATATATATAAATATATATATATATATATATATATATATATATATATATATATATATATATATATATATATATATATATATATGGTAAAGAAACTCATCAGTGAAACAACACATAGCAAAAATAACGCTATATATCGGGTCCTAACTGGACCCGAAATATAGAGTTATTTTTTCTATGTGTAGTTTCACTGATGGGCCTCCTTACCATTTGATGTTGTATATATATATATATATATATATATATATATATATATATATATATATATATATATATATATATATATATAACCAAATAAGCTCATTATATATGTGAAAACATAAATCATTTTTACCCCGACCGGGACTTAAACCTAGGACTTATAATTACTAAGCCAAGGTGCTACCAAGTACACCACAGAAGGTTAAAAGGAAACAGACCTTATTGCTTATATATGCTATACTTAGGAATGAACGCATTCAATCTCAATGCTACTATGTTCATACTACAGTTTACCCAACCTCACTCGTGGTTTCGTTTTCGCATTTAATTCAACTTCCAATCTCATTCGGGACCAGCAATAATCAATTAAGCACATTACATTTGTGAAAACATGAATAATTTTTACCCCGACCGGGAATTGAATCTAGGAATTATAATTACTAAGCCAAGGCACTATCAAGTACACCACAGAAGGTTAAAAAGAAACATACCTTATAGCTTATATCTGCTATACTTAGGAGTGATCGCATTCTATCTGAATGGCACAATGTTCATACTACAGTTTACCCAACCTCACTCGTGGTTTCGTTTTCGCATTTAATTCAACTCCCAATCTCATTCGGAACCAACAGTAACCAAATGAGCACATTACATATGTAAAAACATGAATCATTTTTACCCCGACCGGGACTTAAACCTAGGAATTATAATTACTAAGTCAAGGTGCTACCAAGTACACCACAGAAGGTTAAAAGGAAACCGACCTTATAGCTTATATCTGCTATACTTAGGAATAAACGCATTCTGTCTCAATGCTATTATGTTCATATTACAGTTTCCCCAACCTCACTCGTGGTTTCGTTTTCGCATTTAATTCAACTTCCAATCTCATTCGGGACCAACAATAATCAAATAAGCACATTACATATGTGAGAACATGAATCATTTTTACCCCGACCGGAACTTGAACCTAGTACTTATAATTACTAAGCCAAGGCACTACCAAGTACACCACAGAAGGTTAAAAGGAAACAGACCTTATAGCTTATATCTGCTATACTTAGGAATGAACGCATTCTATCTGAATGCAACTATGTTCATACTACAGTTTCCCCATCCTCACTCTTGGTTTCGTTTTCGCATTTAATTCAACTCCCAATCTCATTCGGTATCAACAATAACCAAATAAGCACAATACATATGTTAAAACATGAATCATTTTTACCTCAACCGGGACTTGAACCTAGGACTTATAATTACTAAGCCAAGGCGATACCAGCTACGCCACAGAAGGTTAAAAGGAAGGACTTTCAGCCGTTTAATGTGTCACTATTAATCCCCCTTCGAATGGGAGGGGACACAAACAGGTTTAGAGCTGATGCATTGAGGTTGGATGGCTTTGTTAATGCCCCTCTGTGGGCTCGAAAGCAAGGGTTTGATACTTCCCGATTCGAGTGTTCTAATCCCTATGTCCTCAGATAAAGACGAAATAGCAACTTATCCCCACCCAGGCTTTACCGAGTTGGTGTAAGAAGAAGACAGCTGTGTTCTAGTGAACCACTGTCTTCTTAGCAGAGTCAGTAAGTAAAACAAACACAGATTTAGTGGTTAGTATTGGAATTGTAGCCTTGTAGCCTCAGGATTTGGTAGGTGCAAATTTATCCAATATGCAGCTCATCTTTACATTATACATACATACATTATATATATATATATATATATATATATATATATATATATATATATATATATATATATATATATATATATATATATATATATATATATATATATATATATATATATTGCTTCTGAAGCACAAATTCTCCCTGATCGGATTTAGGGGGTACTTTAGTCTCAATAATGCAGTCTCAATTTTCCCGATGACACTCGTTTAAAGCTGGTGATTTTTCTATCAAGGCCGCTTCCAGAACCTCAAGAAGAAATGACCAAGATGTCACGAAATAGTTTGGCCCATGGCACTAGCCGACTGTTGCGATACTACAGCTCAAGGTCATTTAGCCTTAAATATGACTGTCCTGGACAGCTAGATGCATATTCGTTACGCACCTCTAATATTGCCTTCACATATGACAAGTCACAACACTCCCCCATCTCTTTGTTTTTGTTTTTTTTCTTGCCTGGGCCCGATGAGGGCAATTTTCTTCGCCCGTCCTGGTGTCACACTGATAAAAACAAAGAAATATGGAATCTATGGCTGGAGACAAACGGTCGTTTCTCTCAATACATTGCTTTTAGTGTCTCTAGTTATCATTGTCCGTTGTTTGAGAAGGACCGTATTGAAAGAATCGTCGAAATGTGACGTAGAATTCATGTCAGTGTTTTCCTCTATGGGCATATCCATTTAGGCACACACACACGCGCACTTACACACATATATAAATGCATATACATTGGTGTATATATACTATATATGTATATGTGCATATACGTATATATATATATATATATATATATATATATATATATATATATATATATATATATATATATATATATATATAAATATATATATATATATATATATATATATATATATATATATATATATATATATATATATACATATATATATATATGTACAAATAGATAGATAGATAGATAGATAGATAGATAGATGGATAGATAGATAAAGAAAAATAGAAAGAGTAATGAATTGTTTAATTAAATGAAACTCATGAAATTTATCTTTGCTTTATTGATATAACATACATGGTATTCACATGGTTATTTCACAGTCTCACAGAATAAAATAAAAAAAAATATGTATATATATATATATTATCGATATGAATGATAAAGAAAAAGGGAGTAATAACATAAGCCTATTTCGATGATAATTAGCAGTTCGCTGTACACATCATATATGAATTACTGAAAGGATTGTACTTATAGCATAAGACTATTAGAATTATGAATTTATTTGTAGTAAAAAGACAGCTAAGTGTATTTGGTCTCACGGCAGAAAATCCTTGCCCATTTACCCTGTGGATAACCCTAGCAGGGTGGTGAGCTGCCTCCCCCTTACGAGGGTGATTGTGCCCATTGTATGTGCATATGTAAGTGGAAATAATGCTTTAAGGATGGATATTATGTAGTTTATATGTACTGAAATTATATAAGGTCATTACTAGATGATTGTATGCTTCATAAATAAAATTGCATTTTTAAAGCTTTGCTGATAAGACAAATGATAGTCATTTGTAAAGAATGATTCTTTATTCTTTACAAATACTTGTTCTTAAGTTCTTTAAAACCGGGTACGGGAATCTGGCTACTGGTGGAGCATATCAGCTCAACTTGGTGTCGGCCCCAACCCCGGATAAATAAAAGGTTGGTTTCAGTAGGGATATCTGGCCGAAGAATTTGAAGCTAATATGACAGACTACACCAAGTGGCTATTGAGAAACAGTTACCTAAGCTGTAGTATTGGATGTAGTAATT